>JAUZNJ010006294.1:0-44047 GCA_034780135.1 Jordanella pulchra | reverse complement strand
ATTCCATCACTCACAGTTGAAGAGAACCTATGATAAAAATTACAGTCTTCTACATGCTTTGCAAGTGGGAAAACCTGGAAAAAAAAAAAGTGTATCAAATACTTGCTCTCCCCACTGTAACTAACCTGAAATGGCATCAAGTCAAAAGAAAACTTTGCAGTTAAAATGAGTTTAAGTCAAACCAGCTACCTGCAGCATTCATTAAGTCCTATATGTCACTGAGGTCTGTATAGCACAAACTGGCGCTTGGTCAAAAGAATCTGTTCTTCAAAAGGTTTGGCTAGGCAGGCAGATCTTTTGGTACCATTTGAAGTCTGTATATACTTATCAGAACTGAAAAACTCTTGAATTGTTTTTATACCATTACATGTCAGCAGACATTCTGCTGACATGTAATGGTATAAAAGAAAATCCTTAATACGGATTATTTGAAACTAGGGCTGCCACGAAAGCAGTTTATATAGAACATTTCAGTGGAAAGACATTTTTTTCCTGCTTTCTGTAAATGAGAGAAAAAAGAAGGGAGGTAGCATCAATACTTCAAGAGAACAAAGGTAATAAATGAAATTAGAGGATTATATTAACAAAAAAAAGATAAAATGATTGAGAAAAAGGAAAAAAGGTTAACCTGGAAACTTCACTAATGATTTTTCAGATAGAAAATTGCCATTCTACTAAACTTGATTTAATGTAACTGTGGGTTTCAGTGGTATAATAGCTTTCTGTGAGTTTATTTTACATTTGTGGAGCATAAAAACTAAACACTGCTTCTCCATCTTAGCTTCTAGGTATGGAAAGTAGAATTGAGCCATAATATCTGAGAAGTCCAGGTGGTTGATACATTGACAGCAATCTGTAATGTATTTTATAGCAAAGCCATTCAGTGATTTTTAGATTTACAGAAGTATTTTAAAGTCTGTTCTCCAAGAAATCGGGAGCCAGTGTAATCATTTTAGCATTGTAGTGATGTGCTCCACCTTCTTTGTTTTTGTGAGGATGCAGGCAGCAGCATTCTGAATCAATTGCAGGTGGCTGATTATAGGCAGACCTGTAAAGACACCGTTGTTGTAATCACTTTTACTCAAGATGAACACATGGATTCCTTTTTTCAAGCCCATCTAGAGTCACCCTCATTTCATCAGTCCAAAAAAATAGAAAAATCAGTGTTAAGATATTTCTGTCTTGATGTTTTATTCTATGTTTCTTGTTCAAAGGTGGTCATTTTTCAGCCTTCCTTGCCTTGCCCATGTCCCTGATTATCGCACACCTTGTGCTTTCCGATACTCCAGTAACATTGCAGCTCCGAAATATGGCAAAACTGGTGGCAAATGGAGTCATGGCAGCTTCACTCTAGATTTTCCTCACTTCATTGTCAGTTATTTAGCGCCACCACCACACACCCCCCAAACACGCTTATTGTGACCCTGTTGGCTATGTCATGAAACACTTGATCGTTTAGTGGTCATGCTTCAAAAGTTCAGCAATTTCAACAGTGCTGCATCTTTTTACAAGACATCTCACAATTTTTGCCTTTTCAGAGTCCATAAAATCTCTCCCAAGCTCTGACCCATTTTGCCAAAGGAAAAGAAGTTGCCTAATAATTAAAAGGGTGTTGTTGACATCACCTGATTTTACTTAATTGGTAGTTGGCTTTCAAGCCAATACAGCTTGGATCAGGATATGTATGAAAAGGATTTGATCAAAATACTCATTTGCCTAATACTTCTGAACACACTGTAGTGAACCTGGAGTCCAGACTTTTGCCATCTACGTCCAACTTTTCGACAATCACTTTTTTCCACTTCTGACTGGTGGAGCCCTTCTTCTCAGACACTTTTCTTCCCAGAAACAACCTTTACTGTAACCGGAGCAACTGAAGCAGCGGTGTCTAGGATTTTAGAATGAAAGTAGTCTACCAGGTGAATTTGAAATCATGCTTTCAAAAAAAAAGGTGGTCAGACAGGGTAACATTAGTTATAAACACTTTTAGGAACACTTTAGACCCTTAAAGATGACCAAATACACTAGTGCATTTGCTGTTTAACATGTTAGGTTAAACAAAAGTTTCTAGGAGTATCACTTAGTTTAGTTGTCTCAACTGTTAAATTTTCTGTTTCTTTTTTAGCTCTTTTGGCCTATTTCATGCGATCAGACAGTTTATATTTAACTGTTTCAACAATACACTACTCTGAGAGGCACACAGTGGGGACCTGGGTGTTTCTAGTGAAGAATGTGTTTTTAAAATCAACTGCTTAATTTCAGGTAATTTGTGATTTCCCAAGGAGACTGTAAATACTTTCTTTTTCCACACAGCACAGATTGGTTTGAAGAAGTTTTTTTTTTTTTTCTCTTTTAACATTAATCTTATTTTAAACTGTGCTCTGAGGCATTAAAGTGTGAACAAATAAGCAAAAGCAAAACTTTATAGTTACAGCAACAAAAGGGTTGTGTATGAAACAACCACCTGGCAACAGCTACCCTCTCTTGAGTTGCAGGTAATGCTTTATGGTTCAGTCGCTGTGAGTCACAGTATGCAAGCTTATGCATGCACACGAGCACAAAACTCCTCAATACTTTCTGTCCATCCCTTCGAACAAAGTCCACTTTATACCTTCTGCCTTGTTTAAGAGTAATAAAACACAAGTATGCCTCAAAATGAGCTTAGATGCGCTGGAAAACCTTCTATAAATCGTCCTCTGGATATTTCATGTTGCTTGAAACTCGGGTGAAACTGGTTAAAATTAATTAAATTCATAGTCCTGGAGATGCACTCGGCTTGTCTTTAATGGGTGTGTGTGCGCCGCACGTGTGGAAGCAATGAAGTTTAACATCTTTTCACTTTGGGTTTAACGGTTTTACTTCGCAAATATAACCTAAGCCTAAACACCACCGCAAAAAAAGAAAAAAACAAAACAATCTCTCGGTTTAGGCATTCGTCACCAACTCTGTTTTGAGCGCGTGCAGACATAAACTTTTTCTACCTAACATGGAGTATTCAGCCCGATCTTCATTCTGTTAAATAAAAAACAGCAACCAAAAAAAAAACCCAAACATATTTTTGGAGGTATGTGTGCAGCCTGGTTCGCTTACCTGAAGCTTCAAGACTGGATGAAACTTCCGGGCATTTATCCGATCACCTTTACTTCCCTTGAGTCTTTTTTTATGATAACCAGGTTTTGAATTTCACTCGAGTATCAGCCGACTCTTTTCTGTCGTTGGGTAAAGTCAGCTCCACGCCCATCGGGGAACCTTCCCCTTTAACTTCTGATAAAAACCAACTAAGTCAGTAATGTTTGTTGTGACACTTACCAGCTGTTGTCAAACTATCGCCAGCGCGTGTTTTCTGAGCCAACACGGAAATAAGGACATGGTGTTATTAAAGAGAATGATGAGCTGTAGAGTTGTTCAGAGGAATGTGCGAAGTCTTTACAAGCTATACTGGCGTGTCCCTGCTTGACCCTGATGCTCCAGGCTATGGATTTAGCAGAGTTAGGAATGCATCAAGTTTTATTTTCATGCAGAACAGCAATAAATAAACGTTATCAGATCAAATGCAACCGCTTCCCATTTATGTTCTATGCATGTAATCACGTCCTATTTAAAGATCTGTTTTTTAAAAAAGTCTAAAATAAAACGTACTCTTTAGCAGGAAAAAAGGCCCTCATTACAAGACAAAAAATGCTTTGCCCTTCTTGTAGATCAGAGAGTTTGTTGATAATGGTAATCCACAATTTCCTTATAAAGAGGCCAATGGCCTTTTCACAATAGAAAATACGCAAGTGTGTTCAACTCAAGTATAAAAAGACTTCGAAACCTAAAAGTAGCGTATTTCCAAAAACAACCAATTGCTTAGCATGACCTTATTCACAATGGCTTCACTTTCATTCTGAATTGTATTAGTTTGGACTGAAATCACATTACATGTTACTTTTTGAAGTGTGTAGATTTTTCTACAGATTAAAACCTTCAAAAATCAGTTTATTCTAAATGTACGGATCTAGATAAGACTACAGATAGATATGTCTTATATAGAACTTTGAACAAGGCAAATTTAGATTTAAAAAAAAAAGATTTGGATGAAATCCAACCGAAAAATGAAGCTAAAGTTTGTTAAAGTTTGTTTTTTTCTTTTTTTTTGTTTAAAAATAGGAAAAAAACAAAGCATCTGATTTAAGGAATATAAATGTATTACTGTAACCGAAAATGGTCAAAGGAAACTTACTCTGAAATTCTCAAATCCACAGGCAGAGGAATAATCAATAACTTCAACAGTGAACAACAGCTATGGAACTAAGATGATCTCTTATTTAATAATATAAAAAAAACAAAGCGGAAGAAAATTTCAACCTGATTTGATAAAATAAAAAGGAACATGAAGTGGATTGTGTTGCAAGATGGTGACATGTCAAGAAATGCATTTGCTTTACTTGTACAGAATCAGCCACATGATGGAGACAAAGCACTAAAGGTTCTATGAACTGCAGAAAAATATCATCATATCCTGTCCTTACAACCTTGGAAATATCTCACAAGAAAACTTACCAAATTAGAAGTAAAAGTTTTATTTAATGTCTGTTGTTTTTTTGTTTTTTTTAACAAAAGAACTCTGTTACATAAGGAACTCCAAAGCAGCTGTGTCATATGATACCTTGTATGGTGACATATGTAGTTCTCAGCTCTAACAAAACATTACAATAGTAGAGATGCAAGTCAACGACTTAATAACTTGCGAATTCCTTTATAGTGTTTTTTAAATCCATTCATTCTTTAACTTTTTTACATTAAGTAAAGTACCACGACCAGATTCAATGCATTTAATATTTTATGTAATAACACAAAAATGTACTTAGGTAATGCTAAAGTGAAAAGAAATTCATGCAAGTTTTGCACACAAAAAAAGAAAATCTGAAAAGCCTGGCACGTATTGTATTTGGCTATCCTTACTATAAAACCCCTAAATAAAATCCAGGACAAAAAAAAAATCTCAGTTTAAATTCAGTTGTTTTGTAGTCCGAAGAGGTTTGTTCAGGATGAATAGTGAACAAAAAACATTGTAAAGGATCGAATCAGAAAAGTCAGGGGGAAAAGTAAAGCAGAAAGCAGACATATTATAAAAAAATTACATCCAAGTTTTGAATGTTCCGTTCACAATCTCAAAAATTGAAAGAGTTTAATACATCTTAGAACTAACAGAAATATACCCATCCACGTAAACTGTTACAGAGAACACACCATTAATCAGAGAAGAAGCCAGGAGTTAAATGGCAACTCTGGAGGAGTTGCAGATTTTGCTTAGCACCCTGGAACTCTTTCCATATGATGCACTCAGTAAACAACAAGCAACACTACATGGTGGTGGGAGCACAGTGCTCTGGGGATGCTTTTCCTCCGTAGGAACAGGGAAGCTGAAGGGTTACAGAGTTTATAAACAGATTAAGCCAAATGCATGACAGATTCCGTTAAACTCTAAGAATAGATTGGCCGTGGAAAAAAAAAAAAACAATCTAGTTGGTTAAACCAATTTTGGTTAGATTAATTATTATATTGGTCAGACACTGACCAAGCCATTGGTTTCAGGTCAACCAGTTGAATTGGTTGACAAACCAAACAATAAAAATGATAACTGATGGTTTTGGCTGTGTTCAAATGTAGTGTGTAATAGTTACTGATCTAGAGAACAAATGCAATGATGTGTACATTTACAGCATGCAAATCTTGGCTTTAATCTTGGTTGTACCATTAGCATTAAGTATTAGTAAATTCAAAGAAACATTAGTAGGGACAGTTGCATTACATGCAAGAGTTGGCCTTGCTACCAAAGGGTTGGTGCTTCAAGCCCTGGTCCTGCTTTTAATTTTGTTACACTAATTAACTAATGTTATGGTCAAAGTGACCAATTTGTATTGGTTCTCCTTTTACCAATATAGATAGGTAAAAAATACTGCCATTTATTTGTCTTTCGGTATAAATAAAGCATTTTTGCATTAAGTTTTAGAATGATGATTTTAACCAAAAATTTGGTTGGAGACATAACTACCAACCACATAACTAACATAACTACCAGGTGTTTGTTCTTTTTGGGAAAGAGATTTCAAAAGAAAACATACATCCCTTCCTTTCCCCGTTTAAAGTTATACTCTGTGTCGGTTTATTAAACAAAATCCCAGTCAAATACGTTAAAGTTTTTACTGAGAATTCTTTAAGGCCTGCAAGTTTAAGTGTTTTGAGTATACTTTTGTGTACAGAAACAAAAACAGAACTCCACAGGAAACTTTTAAAATGATGCCTGGCACGGTGCTGGGGTAACACAAGCATTTGCATTGCTATGAAACCTTTTAAAGATGCAATTTAAAACACAATTAACAGACAGGGATCCCTTTAAATGAGAAACATTGCAATTGTTCCAGATAGAAATGCTCAGGAAAAAGCTTTAACGACTGAAATTGAGCTGAATGCCTGAGGAACTCTGGGTTCCATCTCCTTGCTCACTCATGCAGTAAACTGAGGAGTAGAGAAGTGGAAGATGACAGTAGAATCAAGTGTGTTTTCCCATGAAGGTTTTGTTGTGGAGCTTTTCTTTTGTCTAACCCTGTCCCACCCGTCTCAGGGTCACCCTAGCAACACATTTTACTGCCAACAGCCACGTGAATGCAGCTTTGGCTCCTGCTGGGACAGCAAGGGTCACACCAACATTCACTACCAGTGGCACCAAATAAAAGTACAACTGGGCTTTCATTCATTCAAGTCTAGGAAGTGAAGGAGGATTGAAAGGGCAGACTGAAGGAAAGGGTCCTAACAAAACTTCTGGCTCTCATCCTATAATCTTTTTCAGTTTAGCATGGATGCAAGTCAGACTGAAATTCATCAGATCAATGAAACAAACTGTCGTCTTGTCACAAACAATGAGGAAAGTCTACCATTCACTTTGGAAAAGGATACTCAAGAAATCAGACTCTGCAGAAATCATTACTCTGGATATGCAACTGCGAGCAGAGAGAAAGGAAAGAGCAGGTCAGAAGAATCTACAGAGGAGGACAAACAGAGAGAAAAAGGTGCCATTAAAGAGCAGAAGGATAATGTTGTTGCAGTACTTCAAGAGCTGACTGAGTTCCATTCAGAAATACTGACACACTGGAGAAAGGCTATCAGAGAATTTGCCTGCATGCTTGAAATTTTTCCACAAGGAGGCGACGAAGATCGGTCTGACTCTACAAAAGGTACAGCATCCTCTTTATTGCATGTGGGTTTGATGCATTGTATACAAAATGTTAAAGCACATTAAGATTTCAATTTCTGATTTATTTCATAAATCACTGATGATTATATGTTTTTTTTTAGCTTTTAGACCAATTGAAAAGTCTGTAATTTTGTATGTTTCAAAGAAATCCCCTTCCTTTCTGAAATTTTAAAAAAGTGTCCCAAATTTTGTTCCTTCCATGGACATGCTATTTACAGTGAGGATATATTTATATTATTGTTATTTTTTCTTTTTACAGTAAGTGTTAACAGTAAGTACACCAAAGTACACATTTTTCTTACTCTGCTGCATTTAACACGGTACCTTACCACGGTATCGGTTATGAACATATCATGGTCAAGTTTGGAAAGTTCATTTTAGGCAACTGGGTGTGAAGTTTTCCAGAAGACATTTCACCTCTTATCCAAGAGCCGTCTTCAGTTCAGTTCTAACTGACACTGTAGGTTTAACAAAAGAATTAGGGGAGGGAAAAAAAGCAACACAAAAAGTTGGTTTGGATCTCTACTGGATGGCCAGTGGAGAGCACCAATGTGGTGTTGATTAAGTAAAAAGCTAAATTAGTTGAGTCTTACAATTTGTGATATATTGATTCCTTTCCAGACATATGAAAGCCATTATACAAAACCCATACCAAAGCATTTCTGACAGTATGGAACTGTGTGTAAACATATGCACTCTTACTTCCTGTTTTTATTGTTGTAGACTCATGGTCTGTGGTGCTGTTCAGGGTCTCAGTTTGAGCTAGAGTTACTATAACTGTACAGAAGCACTTTTAAACACACTTTCTCTACTGCTGTACATTTCATGTTTGTCAAGTTTATTTATAAACCAGTCCAATTTGAAAAGACACCGTAAAAAAGCAGATATAGGCTCAACTCTGTTCATCTTTTTTATTATTTTAATGAGTGATGCAGATTGAAAATCGTAAAACCAGAAAAATACAGAAAATTGTGAATTTTTTGATTGCACTTTTATCCTTGTCTCCTAGAACAGTGTTTTTCAACCCTTGTCCTCAAGGCACACTGCCCTGCATGTTTTAGATGCTTCCCTGCTTAAACACACCTGATTCAGATGATTGCAGTTCAGCAAACCACGTTAATCTGCTATCAATTGATACCAGGTGTGTTTAAGCAGGGAAGCATCTAAAACATGCAGGGCAGTGTCCCTTGAGGACCAGGGTTGAAAAACACTGTCCTAGAAATATAAATAAAGGTACACGTCTCAGTATATATTTATTTTAAGTGGTTGTAATAAAATGACTCAAGTTTAATTAAATGAACTACCATAACAAAATGATATCTAGCCATCTAAAGGCGTCTATTTTTCACCCAGTAATAGTAACTGCAGAGAAATTAAACTAGCTACATGCTTCATTCCAGAGCATTCGTGCTCTCTTCCATGCATTGATTGACTTACACTGCACATCTGGTTGAGCTCACCTTATTAACTATTAGGCTAACAGTTCCTAAAAACAAGAGTGTAACCAATAGCTAGCCCCTTTGTTTCTAAACTGAAAACTATTCAAAATAAAACAAAGTTACCAACAGTGAAAATCAGAAAGTGTTTTTGGACGTATTTCTGGTGCTAAAGGGTAGCCAGCCTAGTACTAGCTTAGCACTTTTATAGCTTCCTTCTCTGTGTCCCTTGATGCTTTCCAGACTCTCTATAAATCTCCCCTCCTCCCTCCTATTCTATGCTTCAGATGTTCAGTTACTCTTTTGCCTGTTTTAGCATTAATAGTACGTACAATAAGTAGTATTTTTAGACCAGGTCCAGTAGCTAATAGCTTGGAGCCTGGGAGAACAGAGGCATAGTGGCATCAGTTGAGGAGTTTACCCTTCAGCTGAAGGGTCATTGGTTCAAAGCGTAGCTACGGCTTTCAGTGTCCTTGTATCCTAAGGAAAGACACTTCACTTGCATTGCCCAACGATGATGTTCAGAGGGCCCAGTGGCTCCTGTATATAGCAGCTGACTGAATTTATTAAAGTGCCATATAAGTACAGGCCATTTACCATTTACATGTGGTCAAGGTTAGTGTGGATGTATGTTGATAAATGGCAAAATTTCTGACACTTTTTTAATTTCAGCACTTTGGATGGTGCACATTTCCTTCAAGGAATTTATTAGTCCTCCAAAACCTTGACCAGGAGGCTGAGTCATAGTTTAACACACCTTTCTGCAGCTTCTTTACTGTTACCCACCCATTACCTCATCCAGACGGTGTTCTTCTGTAATTAAACCTTTCCTCATGAAACTGTCTCTCGACCCAGATGGCTTGGTCAATTATGCATATATCTAATCGTCCTTGCTTATCTAAACTTCTTGAGGAAATATTTGCAGAACAAGTGTGTGAGCACTAACACCATACTGAAGTTTTTGAAGAGCTTCAGTCTGGTTTTAGAGCTCATCATAGCACTACAACGGCAGTGGTGAAAGTCACCAATGATATTTTCTTTTTTTATATTTTATTTTTTCAAAGTTTTCAGTACAACATTAATAACACAAAACAGTTCGCCATAGAGAGTATTTGCAAAAATGCAGTTTGTTGAAAGTAGCGATGAATCATGAATCATTTTGAAGCACAGCATACTTTACTCTGTAGGAGACCCATTTTGACTGAAGTTTGTGAAAAATGTCAAGTTTCAAGTGAATTTTTAAAAGTAATTTGTTCCATATTTCCTATTTCAGTCATGGTTTCAATCCAGTTTGAAATTGTGGGGGCTGACTGTGTCATCCATTTCTTAGTTATGGCTTTTTTTCCAGCAGCAAGCATTATGTTCCAAAGGTATTTATTTACTGTGTCCATTGCCGGTGTTTTCAGTCCAAGGTACATCGTCCTGAAGTTGAGAGGGATGGTGACATTATAAACAGTTTGCATTACATTGTTCATCTTTTTCCAATATTTCTGGATAACTGGGCATTCCCAAAACAAATTATAATGATGCACCTTTAGGCACCCACGTCCTCTCCAGCATCCAGTGTTCCTTTGTGAATAATGAGCGCTTTGACATGGTGTTATAAAAAAACTTGACATAGTGTTCCAGCTAAATTCTTTCCAGATTTGTGATTTTGTTGTCTTCCATTGAGATAAACTTACACTTTCCCATTCATCTTCGGTTACAGTAAAAGTACCTTCATTTTCCCACTTATTTTTAATATAGGTAGTAGAATGGTTGTCTGGGTTATTAATACAAATGTATAGTTTTGATATTAACCCTCTAGGAGGAACCAAAGATATTTTCATGGCCTCAGATGACTTGGGACTGTACTTGTCCTCTTAGATCTCAGTGCTGCATTTAATACAGTCTATTATAATATTCTTTAGAAAGGCTTGAACACTGTAATTAGGGAAACTGCACTAGGCTGGTTTAAATCTTATTTGTCTGACAGATTTCAGTTTGTTCAGGTTAATGATGAATTTTCCTCTAAATTTTCCTCATTTTAAATTTATCTTCGCTATGCTCTCAACAGTTTTGACTTGGCAACCTAAAAGACACTCTGTCATCATTACTTGATGTTCCTTTAAATTTTGTCGATGTTATCTTTTCTATGTCATTTTCAGAATATAAAACTAAACCCTGTTTGGATTCTACTGTTGACATTTTACTAAGTGTTGGAGAAGACATAGACAACATCATGGAAAGAGTTACCAAAACCATTTCCAAGCTGCATGCAGCAGTGCTCCAGTTATCCCAGCATGAGGACTCAGCTGCTGCTGAAGTCTTTGAGGAATCCAGACACAAGGAGGCTTCAGACCAACCCAAAGACATCAGAAAACCTCAATCTGAAAGTAATTTGGAGCTTAAAGATGATGTTCATGACATTGTTGATCAGAAGTACATGTTGGACTCTGGATTTAATAGTTTAAACTGGAGTGAGGAGAACAAGACTGAAGGAGAATCCCACATCAGAGGTCAAGGGAGGGATTTTCAATCTCACGTTTCTTTACTTGAAGAGGAAGATTACATTGAGGAGAATAACAAGGAGAGAAGTAAAGAAGAGAAATGGAATGCAGTAAGGTGAGCTTCAGCAGTTATGATGCCATTGTTACTCTAACTCGACTACATTAAATAAACTGTTTGTTATTCTGCATTCAAACCTTAAATTATCTAGTGAACAAGTTGTAAAAATATTTAAGTTTATTGAAGTCCATGTGGGAAACAGTAAGAGGCTAAAAAACAACAACAACAAAAAAGGCCATCAATTGGAAAATTGTTCTTCATCTTCTGGTGCCAGAGACTGGTCTTAAGACCAGTTTAGAGATTATATTTTCAAATTCTTGGTATTGTTTTTGCCCTGATTATATATTTACTTACCCTTTTAAAGTGATATTTCCCTTTAAAAACCCAGAACCACGACTTCCAATTAGATTTCCTAGAAACTGCCTATTTAGTCAAAGGTACCGCCAATAAAAACTTTAAATAAAGCTATTTTATAGTCTCATGTTTGCTTTGCCTTGGACCTGGGTTTTACCTTTCTGACAAGTTTGGTCCCAACTCCAATTTCTCTAGGGCCAATGGTCTACAACTACATCATACTTTTCACTAATATCTCTACAGCCAAATAAATAATTTCTCTAATCCAGCATGTTTGCTGATAACATGGCATGTTGCATTTTATGATTTCCTTTTTAGGCTTGTTGTCCTTGTTTTAATTATATGAAGCTGTCTTTACATCTAATTGGATTTTTTTTTTTTGTTGGATATGGGTCAAGCTTTTGAATGAGCATTTCTAATAAAAGGACAGCCTTTTATTTCCCTGTAGGTCTTGTATATGTTTAAGGTTGATGCCCTACTGAGAGATCAGTATGTGTTCTAGGCTCAATGGCTGTATGCCATAAATAAGCCATGATTAACTTTTAAACTTCTTGACAATTTTCTGAGACTTTTCCAGCAGTTCCTTGCACTTGGTATTATTTTCACAATATCAGAGTAAAGGATGTTAAATATCAATGCATGCTACATTTTTCTCACTTTTCTTTTTCTTAAAAAAAAAAAAAAATCATGTTTAAGCACTACTTTTCAGAGTTGTATAATCCAGGTCCAGAAAGTAAAAGGCCTGTACAGAGATCAGTTCCAACCATTTCTAGCTCCACAATGCAGACTAATCTCCTGAGGGGCTAATCAGCTGGTTAAGTTAACAGGATGAAGGAAAAAAGGCAGGGTTTTTACTTTCTGGACCTGGATTATATAGCTCTGCTTTGCATTGATCTTTTATGCTTGAGTAGATGCTCAGTCATCCAGTAAAAACAGTACATGTTGGTCTTTGTCTGTTGTTGTGAAGGGAGAGTAGAGGAATAGAATAGAATATAGAAACATCTTTAGAAATAAAAATACAATGAATACCATCAGAAATATTTAGATGGTGTGAATACTTTTGCAATGCACTGGTTGTGTTTCATGAAAGCTTGTCTCTTTAAAGGTTGTGTTATATCGCAAAAGAATTTAATTTTCAGAAGTCTTTTCGCCAAGCATGTTTTTTAAACCGTGAAATGACAGAACATGCTGACAACACAACAACATTTAGCTACTTTTTCAGTGTGGCTATAAATAGGAGCTTCCCCCTCATTTCTCCTACTCATTGATTCAGACCGAAACTCGGCAATGCGTTATCATGCAGCCCAGCATGTTGACCTCCTGGGCTCCGTACAGCCAGATATTTTGTACAGTTCATTGTCAGGTCAGTGGCTGCATTTGTGCAAAAAACCAAACAAATCATGAAAATTCAGCTTAGAGGGACAGACCGAGTCTGGCATAAGCTGATATGGGAAAGTGTGCACCGCTGCATGTTGGAAAGCTCTCAAATTGTTGCCAAAAATGTTCCTCAAAGATCAACTCAGCCAGTCAGCCATATTTCATATTAAAATTTGTGCTTAAAAACATCAAAGTGCTCTCTCTACATAAAGTTGCAAGACTCTATTTCTTGTGTTCTAACTCAATGCTCAGGCTCACAGATCAGATGGACGATTCTGATAAACCAACAGATGCCTGTTTTATCAGAGCACCCGCTGGCACCCTGAGGTGTGAGGTGGCCGATGCCCTAAGCTGCTTGATGGTGAGCAGCTCAGAGGAGCTCGTCAGCAGAGTGATTCGGATAAATACTCAAGACAGACACAGCTTTCCTTTCCCAGTAACCCTGGCTGTGCCTTTTTGTGTGCGGCATCGCAGCAGCCACAGGGAGGTGGCTGTAAAGCTGGTGGATGAGGAGAAGAGAGTGAGCTACATCACCCCTGTGACAACAGATGGAGCACATGGAGGCCAACAGGTGTTTCTTTTTATTTAATTTTCTAAATAGAGTTGAAACTAATTTTGTCACAAAACTATATAAAAATACGATGTAATTGTATCTGACTTGTTTGTCAGGTTGAACCCATTCAACATGGACGCACTTGACGTCACACAGAACAGCACGAGAACTTTTGACCCAAAGAAAATTCAGGAAAATAGGCTATAGACTTATAGATGCATCAGTGGTGATCTACTGAGGTGTCAATTGATGGTCATCAAACGATGGTTTAGTTGTAAAGGGTCAAATAAAAAGAATATTGTAAATATATTTTTTCAGTAAAAACTTGCAAAATGTCTCTAAAAATCGAATAAGTTATTTTTAAAAGTTCCATCACATTCAAACAGTTGGTAAATGTCTTTATATATATATGTCTGCATTTAACAGAGTTACCTCTAAATTATATGAGCAGCCTCAGAATCAGCATTATCCTTCCAGAAGCTTCTCAGAATACTTTGCTAGAATTATGGCCGATTACTTCTGAAGGCCTGACGATACTGGATTACTTTTAGGCTACTTGGTCTCATCTTTTTATTTAGCTTTGCTGACCAATTATCTAAAATCATGGCTATAATCTAAAAAGTTATTTTAAGTTTTATTTTCTAAAGCCAATTTGTATATCATTTAGAGATATTTTGATAGCTATTTTCTATTTGGAAGACATTTTGATACCACAAAACACTCATGACATGAACCTCGAAATACTGCCCTTCACAGTTGGGATGGGATGAGGCTTGCAACTCCAAGCTTTCTACATTTTCTTCTAACAGTAATGATGGTCATTGTGGTCAAATAATATAATCTTTGTTTTAAAGACCAGGACTTGTCTAAAAAAATATAGTGCTTGTCCCTGAGGGCAGTTTGAAAACTGTAATTAAGCTGTTTTAAAAGGAATGAACTTTTGCTCAATAACTGGCCTTTAAGCCTCCCTAAGGAAAGAGTTATTTCACCCTGAATGGGGACATTCAACCCAGGTAGAGCCACCATCTTCAAAAGATCTCATCCTATCTTATTTTTTTGTTCTAAGGTCAAAATGCACATTTTGTATCAAAACATGTTCCCAACTCTGGAACACAGATCCTATCTCCTTCCTGAATTATTTAATAGCTGAATTTCAATGGTGTGTATTCTTAAATCTGCTTAATTCAATCTAATGTGGAACCTTCAAGCACCTAATAACTTCATCCAAGGATAAAGTAGACTTGTCAAAACACTCAAGGCTTTTTGTTGTCTTGGATGTCATACCTCTATTTTTCCAATCATCATGTGATTTTTTTTTTCTTGATGCCGTCCATCATTGACTTTGCAAGTAAATCAAATGTTGTGACACCCAGAATGAGTTTGGTCTAAACATACCATTTGGCTCCTAGTCTAGAACAGACCGAACTAATCACGGATATGGAGGTGGAAGTTTACACTTGTGTCTAAATTACCAATAATGCAACAGAGCTTTTCTGTTTACCAGCTATAGTTATTTGACCAGTTCTAACTCGTTTCCATTGACTCCTGGACTGTTTTGAAATCCGACCCTACTTGATCCTTTATTGACGAATATGCCACGTATACAACATAAGATAGTTCGGCTAACCAAACATAATACCTTTATAGTTTTATAGTATATAAACATTGAACTTTCCCTACAGCAGATGACCTTCATTTTTTTTATCTGTCTTTCCATTTGATGTAGTAAGAACAGCATTATTAATGTACATATGTTTTTGTATATTTCTCAGGGTTGTTTTGCAGAGGTGAAGGTGTACTCCTTGGGTATATTTGCAGTTGTTTCACGCCTTAAAAGTGAAATGTACATTGTTCCCAAAAGGGGATTGTCACTAAAACTCCCCATGGACCCTCGGATCTCTCTAGACTACCTTCCAAGATCCTTCACTGCTCCAGTAATGGCCCAAATTATGGTATGGAGACAATAAGTTGATCACCAGACCTTCAAGGCTGCTTTCTTAGAGTGGGAGGCCTGACAAAGTTCATTATGATTAACAGATTGTTCCAGATTGGCTCAAGTATTTTAAAATTCAGAGTTAAAATTATTCTCATCAAACAGCAAGTGAAAATTTGAGAGAAAAAGACAAACAGCAATAGAGATTTGCTGCCACAGATGTTGGCTGCATGGAAAAAAATATAAACAGCTGTACAGTGCATTTGAATGTACATGAGAGTCAAAACGTGTTTGAACTGACTTCACTGCAGCAGTTTGTGGCTTGATCTCACGTCAAGAAACATCAGCTCCCACTCTGCTCAGCTCGCTTTGATTAAACAGCCTGCTGTCGGCAGAATTAAAATGTCAGGAAAAACATGTCCTCATTTCAATCAGTGCCTTCTTCCAAATCCAGCCAAACAGATGTTTGCTCATCTGCTTCAGGTCGAGCCGATGGACGCCATCCTCCTGGCTGCCATTAAGTCCAGGAATGATGCATACGAGCTGGTGGTCTCTGTCAGCCCTCTGCTCCACCTCACACACCCTAAAACACAGCCACTTAGGAGACCCCTCACAATCATGCTTCCATGTCCACCAAATCCTGAGAAAAAAGATGAAACAAGAAGAAAAGAAAACCAGGAACATCAGGGCTGGGTTCCTAGTCATTTCCTGTCTCCCACAAATAAAGTAAGGTGGGTCATAGATGGATAAAAAACAATTCATCTTTCATACTAAAAAGACAAAATAAACAAGCTTAATTTTCTAGTTTTGCTAACGAGTTACTTTTGTCTTTTATGTCTGTGTCAGCATCCTAGGTGCCTATCTTATGAAATCTTATGACAGGTCCAAGGAGCTGTTGATTGTTCTCGGCTCAAGAGACAAAGAGTGGTGCGTTTTAGATAAGACTGTGGTCAGAAACCAGCAGAACGGACTGGTGTCCTTTAATCTGTTCGAAAACTTTGACAGGTTTGTAAACAAATATGTCTACTATTTCTGATATTATTTATTATTATCTTAATGTGTTATTTAAATGTAAGCTTCGTGCAAGAGTGTGTGCATTGTTGCTCATCATGTTTTTTTCTGTGATGGACCACGGTGAACCCCAACTCCTTGCCTCCTGCTATAGATATGCATTTTCCCCTATTAGAATAAGTAGATATAGTGATCTGAATAGACAGATGGAAATATGTTTTGCTTTTCTGAATAAAAAAACAGTATTTAAATGTAAATGAAATGTATATGCCTAGAACACTTCACTTGTTCTCCTAAGCAAGACAACAAAATACCCGCTTCAAGAGACAGGCACCTTTTGAAATTTCCAGTAATGACAAGAACTGTAATTCACACATAGGTTACGTAGTGTGTCAAAGTGTCAAAATGTTGAACTATTGATTTGATCTAAAATTTAAAGACCTGGAGATTAGTATTTATTCTCTATTCCAACCAGGACCATTAGCCGCTAAAAAGCTTAGCCCTTCAGCATGATGCTTTGATGTACTTTTTTTTTAGCTTTGACATTCTCCTAATATATTCTTACCATGTCATTGTTGCCAAATACCTCCATCATTATCTCATTTGCCCATGACATTTTTAAATAATCCAATTTAGTCAAGTCTGAAGTCTGTAGTGTTCAACTAACTTTGTTTTTTTATGAGACCAATTAGGTAAGAATACTATGGGCAAGTTACAGTTTTACATCATTTAAAAAAATGCTAAGTAATACAGCCAATCGACACGTTTCTTTTGCCTTAAACTATGTGGTACTTTTTTTATGAGGTCTAATTATCCTATATCTTTGGGTCTGAAACCATATCAAGTGGGTCAGTAACATTAGCTGATATTTAAACTAATATGATCTCACCTTGCTTCCTCATTCTTTTTTAAGAGGTGTCAGTATGAAGTTATGTTCACCACAAAGGAGAATTAAACAGCTTTCTGCACCTGACAAGAGAGCAAATACCAGAACATGTTTTTACACGTTGTAAAACCTTAAGTGAAACCATGTGGTTTGATATCCACGTGCAGTGGGACTGATAGTGAGAACATATTTTTGTTTCTCAGAAGCTATGGAAAGAAGAACCACAAAAAGGCCCTAGTTGGTTTCACTTAGTTTTCTTTCCTGTTCTCAAGTGGCAGACCAATAAAAACATTTCTTATCAGCTGTGAGAGTATTATGTAGGATTTTAGAAAATGGCGTCTTTTTGACAGATCATTTTCCTAATACATGGAAAACCAACATTTTAACGAAGACTGTCAGATTTAACCACTAATATTAATCAAAACATTTATAACTATAATAAAACATTTCTTCGCATTTGCAGATTGTTGGAAGTCCTCAAAGCCTGTCCTCTTCAACTAGAGCTGCATAAAACCTCTGAAAACACTATCATGATATTTTTTCCTGCAGTGACTGGCTTACATGTAGATGAAATAATTATCATAATGCAGTTTAATTAGATATAATCCAGTTTTAATTACCTGGATCCATCACCCAGTTTTTAAGATAGCTTCTTTATATCAAATGTTCAACTGTAAGGGCAAATTATTACTCCCTTACTTTCTGTGACAACGTAAAATATTATTAATGTTCAAAATCCTTTCTCTGAACTTTTTATTTGTGTTATTTTACAGTTCAACATAAAAAACAGCAAGTTTACACAACTTCTCATCATAATTTATATTCCTTAATAAAACTTTGTAGTTTTTTTGGTGCTCTGCAGCATTTCCTGTTCACTGTAGCGTTGCTGTTCAGATTGATTTCATATCGATGTGGTTTGGTCAGTAACTGTTAAAAATTGCTGCTACATAAAAGGTGTTTTTTTTTAACCGGTAAAGGGGTTTCTGAGGTTCATTAGGTATAAAGTGGGTTGAATGCTCTAAGATATTGAATTTAGTGTCTCTTTGTAAAATTTAAATTAACATAAATACTAAGGTTTTAAGACTCTTTAAAAGTTCTAATGAAAAAGAAAATCAAAGTTGAAGGGTTATGTTAAATGTATTAAAGCTGGCTGAACTAATTCTCATTATTCTTCCTGGAACTCTGAAATCAGTCTTAGTGGGAATAATGTATGCATGGTGGGGTTTTATAATTTCTTTACTCTCTTGTAAGTATGTTATTTCTGACTTCCAGCTCCTGATAACAGACTCTTTTCACTCAGCATTAATCTCATCTCTTTTAATGACTTAACATTTAACTTGTTAAATGTCGGTCCTCTCCTTTTAGACTGCTCGTATTTCGTCTCCTCTCACCGCTGCAGCCTTGTCACCTCACTGCACTGGCCGAGGAGCTGGAGGTCTCAGCCCGCCTCCACACGGTGACCATTTATCTCCGGTGTGGACGAGACGATCCTCACAGTGTCCTGCTGGTTGCGCTGCCCAGCAGAGACCTGAGCTTGGAGCTGAACAGACTGCGAGCTCACGGCTGGGATGGCCTCATAGAGACATCCTCAGAAATACTCTTGTGTGAAGGAGATCAGCTTCTCCTGTATTTTACTGGTAACATCACCTCTGCAGGTGGGAGTCATTTGTTTGCTGACCTTTTTGTCTCATATCAAATCGCATTTCTTAATATGTCTTCTTGGGTTTGGTCATGTAAGTATTTTAGGATACTTTACTGAATACTTAAAGGTGAATTTAAAATTTTCACATATTGAGGTCTTTTCATTTTTACTAGTATGTGGAAAATAAAGTGATTTAAAAGCCCTTTAAATCAGAATTATGAAACCTCATTTCTCACTTAAACATGTTCATCATAGAAGTGTTACCTAGCTGATGAAGTGGTAGTAAGGAGCCCTACACCCTAGCTTGCATTTCCTCCATTAGCTAAAAGGAATTTTGGAGATGTTCCTTCTAGCCATCCGTCTCTAACATTATTCAGCTGTGAGCCACACTCACAGATAGACACATATGAAAGATCTGGGCTTTGATTCAAGCTCTGCTAGCTCTCGACGGATTAACTAGACTCACCGTCTTTGGTCTGGGTCATCTTTGCAGGGTCCATTCAATTAAATTTTAATTCAGTTTATTTATATAGTTCCAATTCACAACATAGGTCATCTCATAGCGCTTTAGAGAGACCCTTCAACCAGACCATGCAGTCAGATCAGTTCAAAGTTTTCTATCTAAGAAAATTAAGATGATTAAATTAACTCTTCAGCAATCCCTCACACCAAGAATGCATGTAGCAACAGTAGAGAGGAAAATTCCCTTTTAACAGGAGGAAACTTCGAGCATAAAACCAAGCCGGCCATCTGCTGAGGCTGACTGTTACAAGGAGATAGAAGCAGACATACAGAAAGAAACAGTGGTATAAAAGGTAATTGTTAAGTAGCTCCAAAGGCAGGCAGACGAGCTTTGAGCCAATTTCCATGTCAGAGGATGAAAGAGCAAATACAGTTAGTCATTAAGAGAAAAAGGACTACTGGGGAAAACGTGCAAAGCTCCTACATCTGTAAATAGCAGCATAACCATAGAGATAGCTAAGGATAACCTGAGCCCCCCTAACTGTAAGCTTTATCAAAAAGGAAAGTTTTAAGCTTAGCTTTAAAGTGGACAGAGTGTCTGCCTCGGTTATTGAACTGGTAGTTGGCTCCACAGGTGAAGAGAGCATTCTGGTTTAACTTTTTATACATGTTTTCCTCAAACACCCTCCAATAAACCAATTAATTCACACTGAATGCTTTGATGATGCAAAGCATTCTGAAACCTTGAATCCTTCATTTCTCTTCTTCCATCCAAGTAACATTTTAGATGCATCTGTCAGAGAAACATTACTCCAGAAGTCCTCTTCTTTCTTAAAGAGCAAAGGATTCATTCTGGCACACCTCTAAAATCTTTCTGATTGAATAGGTACACACTTACATCAGTGATGAAAAGCTTGCTTCAGGTTCATACTGACATTCTTGGGTGCTTTGGAGACTTCCTTTAGTATTGTGCACTCCTTATAGGCTGAACTTGCTTGAGCAGCCAGACTTGGGCATGCTGGCATATGCTGTTTAATTTGCTGTGTAATGGATAAGCCCATTCCAAATTCTTCATTCCCCTCCAGTGCAGGTATGTGTTCTCACCAAGCTTTGTCTTAAACTCTGTTTCATGTCTAATCTTGTCAGTCAGTGTTTTGGAACCATTTTTTTTCCAGTAACAGGGTTTGTTTGTCTTGGCTGAAAAAAAGGTCAAAGAACTAGCTAGCTATCTTAACTATAAAGTTATGTTAATTCACGCCATCTCATATATCAGAGAATGATAAAACTGATCTTAGCTTATCCGGTTTTCCATTTTCAAAAATCTGTCCTAAAGTGCACAAAGCAGACATGGTCATTGTTTATTAAACAGAGAAGACAACTGTCACCTTTCCTGTTTTTAAAGCATTACGATGAGGCCTAGCAACCATGTACTGCTAATCAAGTGCACTTGGTTAATCAATCATCTAGAATTAAGGTTGTAGGGTTTAGATAACAGTCATTTAAAAACCTGGTAATTTTTTAATCAACTTATTCAAAAGTTCACTTCATTTGAAGCAACACTACATAATTTTTGACCCAAGTATTAGATTAATTTGTGATATATGAAATGATGCTTTGAGGTCAATATACAGTACTGGCTGAGATGGTAGGATCTGTTACTGAATGAGTCATATGACTTAAAGCACAGCTATAAACACAAGAGCTAACTAAGCTAATCCGACCAGTTTTTCATTTCTGATGGATTTAATCTTTACGGGTGAATTTAGTCTTATTTTTACAAGTAACTACGTGAGTGCTGTCCATGACACCATACGATCAGATTCCAAAATGCTGATGGAGAGTTACAGGTCTAGCGCCCCTAGTGGCTAAAAGTTACATGGTGTTGATTTGTGATTATTTTTAAGCTTTTATCATGACTGGACAGATTTGGTCTCTGAGTATTTTAACTTTCAGTAACTAAAAAAACTGAATAGAAAAATGGAAAAATAGTCACAAAGGTGCTTAGCAGCAAAGCTTAACTCAGTCATACAGAAAGTGAAATAAAAGCAGTTTTCAATAGCAAAAGTAGAATGGCTGAAGAAGAAGGAAGTTCAGTACAAAAGAGTAACAATTCAGAGGCAGACAGGCAATAAATATATAAGAACAGTGGAACTGAAAAGGGGCTCAGCATAATAGGGTCTATTTATATATGTGTTATCTAATGAAGGATGCAGATAAAATATCGAAGGCATTTACAGTTCACAGAGGATGTCTAGAAACACATTTAAAATAAACAAATAACATATCTATGCTGTTGTTTTTGGTAACACCAGATCAACGGAAAACTTTTGTTGCATAGTACAATATTTTAGAGCAAAATCTGAAACTTTCAAACCCTTTATATCTGTGAGCAGATCACTCATATATTTGGCATACCTGTACTCTGCAGCTTCCACCCAGAGCAACACAAGTGAGGACCCACATGAGCGGCTGACCTTCCACTGTCAGCGAAAGAATGAGCTATCAGTGCGTCTAAGGGAAGTTGACCCATTTGGAAACTACAGCTCGCCTTGCTACAAGGGTACAGCCCTGCTCTATAGAGTCAACAGAGCTGAGCTGGAGTGGAGAGGAGACAAAGCTGTTCTGAGGGATGCAAAGCTTCTGGGTAACCCCGTTTGTAAACTGCCTCTGAGATTACCGAAGGTCAGACCGATTTATTATTTTACTTGAGCAGAAATAAGTTCAAGATTTTTAACACCCTTTATTTTGTGTAATCTCAGAAAGTGAGGGTCATTCATCGGTCGAGGGAGGACCTGTGAGGAGGCAGGTGGGTGGGTGACCCAAGCTGTTATCTGGACACAGCTGTTATTACTGTTATCAGGCACACTAAGAAATTACTTTTAAAATACTGAGGTTTTTCCCTTTTTTAAAGATTTTATGTGATAGACCAACTCAAACTGTGAAGAGAAAAGGTTTTAAATAATCAATGTAGGGCAGGTTATATGAAAAAAATAACTAGTTATAGTTAATATTTACTTCTCCAAAAAGTAACTGAGTTAGTTATTCAATTACTGCTCAGTAACAGTAACTTCTTAATAGCTGAATTAATTAGTATACAATATTCTTTATGATCTAAAGGATAGAATAATTTGGAAAACTTTCCTGATAATGGCATTTTAAATACAACTAGTGGTTCAATTATGGGAAAAAAGGTGTTTGTTATCAATTAATTAATTCAATAATTAATTAAAAGGTCCAAACATCTGAAAATGTTAAAAACTAATACTGTACTATTTTTATGTGTGTGGTTTGACAATCTGGAAGTGCTTTGTCAAGTTGCAATATGATTATATAGATGTGACGATGTATTATAATATTATAATACAAGAAAAACAAGATGTTTTGGCACTTTTTTTTTGTACACTGAAACCCTTCAATTGGCTATAGAATAGGTATGAAGTTGAAAAACGATGCTTTTCAATCAATTTAACAAAACAAAAATATATTCTTTGAATAACTTGAACTTAGAAAACAGAAACTATTCCACAAAAATATCACTATTCGAGAAAAAAAAAATTGGGGGGCACCACCACGCTAAAACATGGCAGTGGCTGCATCATGCTGTGGGGCCACAGGAAAATAGGTCATAAATGATAGGAATATGCATAGAGCTAAATACAGGAATGATCATGGAAAAAAAGCCTTTGGGAGAATAAAAAAGTCACAGGTTTACTATTCAATTAATACCCTAAACATGCAGGGAGAGATATAATTAATTTCAGATAAAAAAATATTTCAGAATGGACCCATCAAAGTCAGACCAACATTTATTTTTTATCACAATCTGTGGCAGGAGTGGTAGAAGAAAATGGTGATCAGGCAAACATTTTTTAGATTTCAACTTATGAAAAAAGTCAGTCAAATATTTATAATTTTGTGTTGGTCTTCTGCATAACAAGGCACTGTTTATGTATATTTATTTATAACATTCATTGTTGTTGTACAAACCAACAGACCCTCTTTCGGACTCCCTTCTCCTCTGGCTCTCTGGGGAGCTGTCTCAAGAGGAAACCGCCCTGCTGGTGTCCTTCCTGCATCTCAGTCATAGTTCAGCCCAGCTGGTAAAGCTCCGCTTCAGGGACAGCCCAGCAGACCAGGCCTTCCACATTCTGAACATGTGGAGACGAGCTCTGCCTGCTGTCGAATGCCACCCCAAGACCTCCCAGCTGGCTCAGAGCCTAACCAAAATAGGCAGACCCGATCTGGCCCGAGAGGTGATGCTGCGAGTTGCAGAACTCTCTGACATAGAGAGTTTGAGAAAGTAAATAAGCCACACTGGCTTAATTTAATGAACCTGATGTAGTAATTTCTTTATTCCACAAGAGGGAAGCATTACACAGAGAGAAAATATTGTCTTCCTGAAAAAAAGGCTTTTATGATTTGGGATTTAGGATTTACAGTGTTTTACTTAAAAATAAGTTATTGTGACATTATTTTCTAATTGATACCACAAGCATTATAAGTTCCTTGAAAAATACATGTGGGGCATCTCTTTGCCAGGCACTGTCTTCAACTCCTCTGACATGGGATTTTTTCTGTTTGTGAAAAGAAATTGCAAACATTTGATGTGAACCTTGATTTATTTTGATGCATCATTTTACTTTTAAATAAGATTTCTATTTTTTTCACTGGACAATTGGCAACCCTAGTCACCGGCATGATTAGAACAATATGTTTGCTAAGTTCTGTGGGAGGTAAGATGGGTCGCATGTCATTCAGCCAACAGCAAACTTCCTAAAACAACCTGCAAGCAGCATTTCGTTTATTACTCATTTTTTAAATATATTTTATCCAAAGTAGAGTCTGCAGAGAAATCTCTGAGATTTTGAAGTAGATAATTTGCATTGTCTAGCATTCTCTAGCTTGGGAGTAAAACGGAGGTAATATTATTATGTCATGATTTGGACCCATTTGTCTTTTCTCTTAACCTCTCTCTCCATCTGTTGTGTAGTTCATCTCAATTGTATATTAGTCGTTCTTTCTGTTCTTAAGGGCTGTTTCACAAAAGTGGTATTTAGAAATCCAGGAAATGAGATAAAGTCAGGCTTTACCTCTTGACAGGAGTGTGTCCTGTTTTTATCGGTTTCACAAAGACCAAGCCAGGCTGAACAAGTGTAGCTATATCAAGCCAGGTGTAAGTAAGTGTCAGCACTTTTTTTAAGAAATAACGAGGTCATTAATTCAATTCAAAAATAATTTATTTATCACCAAGGGAAATTAAATGTTGTAACTTTTGCTGTGTTTCCTCTTAACCAGTTGTTGTAGGTGTTTATAGCTGTAGGCAGGAAGGATCTTTAGAAATGTGGCAAATGACAGTGGGCCTAAAATATACCTGTCATGACCACTTCTCTTACCAGAAAATGTCATAATTTTAGGAGTTACTGGTCATTTTGTCAAATAACTGAACTACAGTGACCTGTGGTACAGAGGTAAATCAACCTTACTTATTTAGTTTTATGCAGGCACACCCCTTTGCTGATGATTAAAGCCCTTTAAGTGTAACAAGCAGCTTTTCTTAAGTATCAAAATGTAAAACCTTTTTTGTTTTTGAAGGTTAAAGTTTCCTTCACCAAAGTTGAAATTCAGATATTCAAAAAATCTGTATTTTTTGTTTAATCTTTTTCTATGCACTCCTTTTTCTTTAAAATATTTATCTCAGAAAAACCGTCAACAGTTTGACTTTCCTCTATAGTTTGTCTTCAGTGACAGAAGAGTCATTCAGTCTTCCACCTCCTCCCTTTATAATCAACCACTGACACTGAGTTGTGACCTCGTCTCAGCTCCTTGACAGCAACTCATTTTTTAAAACTTCACAGCATTTGTTTTGATGATTAGAAAACAATGACTTGCTCTTTAGCATACAGATGTGTGTGTGTGTATGTGTGTGTTTAAAATCAACCCTCAAAAAGTTGGTGCATGCCGGGAACAGCTGCCAGCATTAGAACCCACAAGTCTGCTCTGATGCATGCTGGGTAAAGAGGGAGGGGTGAGAACAACATCCAGGGATTTCCTCCGTTCTCCGTCTTGTAAATTGGAACAGTGCTTGGGCCGAGGCTGATGGCATTTCACGAGTACATGAGAACGCACAAGTAAGCATATTGAGAAACAGCCAAAGACTGGCGAGATTGACGAGTCCGAACAGAGTCATCTCTCGGTGCTGAGGTGGTTAAATGTTAATTAGTGCAGACAGAGCTTCTGCTTAGCGTGCCATGTTATGAAGTTACTTTACTAAGGACTCACTGGTGCATTTTCATGAAGTTCTGCATCAGCTGTGCATATAAGTAGCAATTATTTAGTTTCTGATCTGTGAATCTCATGCATGTGTTTTTTTTTCTTTTTCCCCATCGTGACTTAGCTACAGATCAAATCAAACCGTGTTTAGGATGGCACTGGATGTGCAGAAAAGTTATGCTGCATTATACATAAAAATGAATAGGCCTTTAAAACAGTGAGTAAAAGGCTATTAGAAAAAAATATTAGAAACGGGAACAGCCGGTATCCCCAGTCACTCATAAATGAGAGCATTTTTTTCAATGAATCCAAAAAGGAACATCCAGTGTTGCTTAACTTTGGCATCATATAGGGGAATAAACCTTGTAATGAGATATTTACTTGTGTTTCAGATTTAAATTTAGTTGTCAGTTGCAGATGGCTTCAGCAGGGTCTCTGTGAATGCCTTTAGTATCTATAACCACAGGCAGTAGAAATGTGCTCAATCTTTTTCAAGGTGCTCACAGGGGTTTTTCTGTTTCATCTGCCTACAGAGCCTCATAGTCCAGCTGTGTGACATTCTGCAGGCCTTGAGCTAAAGCAGCAGGCTAATGATAGATGCTGCGAACCCAGGTAGGGGTTAGTTGGGTTCTCTGGAGGAGAGGCGAGACCACCTCAGGCCGCAGATAGGAGGGAAAGTTAATGAGATTTGCTAGAGTGAAGGTAGAACTGATGGATTAAATTTATTGTTGTCTGCTGCTTTATTATTGATGAACCTTTCCCACTTTGTTTTACAGCTTCTGAGGTATTTCTTCCCTTTACATTTACTGTAGGTGGTAATGTTGCTTTCATAGTATATTGAAGCTCATTTCCCCCTTTTCTTTCCCTTCAGTGTAATTCCAAAGGACAAGACTTGCAGAAAAGTTTTGTCCTTTGAGTCAGCGAGCTGAAGGGGGGCATCATTAGTCTGGCTATGGGCTGTCTAACATGCTCAGAGAGACGCACAGACTGAACCCCAGCTAGAGGTAAATGTCACACAGGGGCTCCTGCTGTGCCAAGAAATCATTTCCTCCCTCTTTTTATGTCTCTTCTTTCCCATCCTACATTATTGAAAAGGCCACGCAGCAAGTCACTCTGGGAGTGTTAAAGCCTCCGTCCAGCTTGACTGGAAAATAAGGGGTTGATGAGCCAATGAAGAATTCCCATGGTGTGTAAGCATAAAGAAATGCTGAAATAAACTGCATCTGTTTCATCATGTATTTCATCATCTTCTACAATTTTGATACTCTGGCTTTCCCATTCTGGGGAGGCACGAATAAATATTTATCATTTATTATTATTTATTGTTATTTAGGAAATAAAATCATCGTTACTTCCTTGTTGTTAGCTGTATATCCTGGCTTTTGGTAAATCAGTAAAATAAGTACATTTTATTCCTAATGTAGGTAATATTATGAAAAAAAAAGTCAGAGTCTGGGCTGATTTTTGTTGCTAACAGTTCCTAAGCAACACTGGATTCAAAGGTTTCTACCCACGGAAACGAACCTAGAAGATTTCATAAAGGCTGTTCTCTTCTTTGGCATTTTAATTTTTCATTGACTTTCACATTTCATATTCAGGTAACATGAAAAGAAATATAAAAAAAAAATAGAAAAGAAAGTTAAAATCTACAGATAGCACATTGTTAGCGCAGCTTAGCTTTGTAGCTTTTCTCTTCTCGTAAAGCTTAGGTGAGAAAAACAGCAATTATTAGCACTGCAAACAATTAACCATCAAACACTCCCAAAGTACAAAGGAAAACAAACTAAAACATATTTCTGGAATTATTTGAAATAAGAATTAAAAACCTTTAACACGTAGCATATGTGTGTAGATGTGTGTGTGAAAAAAGTCTTATATCAGCATTCACATGTAATATTTAGGTCTACTGTCAGATGCAGCTTAGTGACACAGTTGGTTGCAAAATTATTTATAAGCTTTTGGGTTCCTTCTCCACTAGCTTTGTAGATCTACAGACTGAATATTTTGTCTATTCTTCTATGCAAAACAGGTCAAGATCATTCAGACTGGATAAAAACCATCTGTGAACATCACGTCTTTATTCTAGCAGAGTTAAACCTTGCTAATCTCAAATCGTCTTCTATTGCTCCATATTTGGCCTCATCCATCTTCCCATCAAGCTTGACTGACTTATCTATCTTTGCCAAAAAAGCATGATGCTGCCAAATCTGTCAATCATTTTACTATTTGGACCTTGTCTGGAAAATTTGTGGGTAAAACACTGATATTTTTGAACTAGATGAATTCATTAACATGCTTGTTTTGAAATAATAATGTATGGTATTTAAAAAAAAATCCCACAGCGCACCATTTGGGAACCGCTGACCTATTTAGTTAGAGTAGACGAGTGAATATTACTCTGAACCAGATGCAAAACAGAATTAAATAATGAGAGGGATTTTTTAATTTTTTTTCCGGGAGAATTTAGGCCACAGGCCTGAGCGAGCTGGAGAAGATTGACGCCTGTCAGCAGCACTGCAGTCCCCTTCCATATCTCAACTAATTGAAAGCCATTCATGCAGTATGAATGGCACAACTGAGGCCGAGTGGCCAGAGCTTTAGAGTTTGGAATCAGGATTTAAAAGAAGTTATTTACGATTTGATCCACTGCCAAGTTTATTGGATGCAGGTTTTCAAACTCAGCCAAGGATTTTTCAAAGGAATTTTGAAAGGAAGGGGGTTTAGTTAAAGTCATCACTACAAGACTTTAATTCAAGCATAGAAATAAATCTTATTCATAGTATTCAGTATTTGTTTGTGTTTTTTATTCGAGACATAAAATTATGAAAAAAGGCTAAACAGGAATTCTAGTGAATCCCCCAATCCAATCGACAATTCTGTGTTGAAAATAAATTGGTATTGTTTACTGTGTAAATTTTCCATTTATATTGGAGATGTTGTGATATGGAGAAATAAAAAAAATAAGGTGAAAAAAAAGTGTGGGCTGATAGAGAGAGAAGCAGGGGTTGAAGATGAGCCAGGAGAGTGATGTAGGAGGTAATAAATGGGGAGAAAGCCACAAGGAAAAGAAGGAGGAAGGTGTGACACGATGGGAAATGGAGAAGCATGTAGGTTAGAGAGTGTAGTAACACTGTGCCCGCTAGAGTGTGAAACTGCTGGATGGACGTTTGGAGTTTCTGTGTGTGCTGGTAGAGTAAGCACAAGACGAGGATAGACACAGAAACCTGGATTAATTTCTATTTCTCACATTTGAAGACGTGTTTGGTTTCACCGAGAGGATCCTTTAAGGCTGAGAAGGTCAGAACTAGGGCAGGAGTCTACTTTCAATGACTTATATATGAAACAAGAAACCGTATACTAAACTTAGTTTAACATTTTGTTCTAGCTGTCAGACATTTAAGACTAAACTTTCCTGGTGTTATAAAAACAATACTTACCAAATGCCAGAATAAGGAGTTTGACATATTTAATAACCTTGCGGAAAGTCAGATATTTGCTTATACTGAGGTTACTATGCTTTCAAGTAAAGGAGGAAGCCAAAATGGTGGCTTTGAAAGAATTCTTAATTTATCATAAGGCAACACCTGAAACACACTTCATTACCTAACCCAGAAAACTAAACTTTTTGCCATAAAGTTGGCTTGACTGATTTTTTACCTCATCTTATTAACTAATTGTTGCAGTGTAATTTATTAGTGATAGATAAGGTGAATGGATTATTATCAAAATGTATCAATCTTGTTTAATCATTTTAAAATGACAATTAAAAGCACGGTGTGTCTTAAACAGGAGATAATTACTGCCTGTCAACTGAATGATGGCTTTTTACTTTAAGTAACACATAACTTGACAGTTAAAGATACAAATCAAGTTGGAGTTAATTAGGATGGCCTAACCCCACCCCAAAAGTAATCACCTCACTTTTATTTTTTTAAACAGTATTTTTTTCTTTATGAAATTTCGGTTTGAAATGGTTCTGCAAAGAAAAATATCCCACTGTTTCATGGTCACAAGAACAGGTAAATAAAAGACGACAATAATAAGAGATTTCTCTGTAACTCGGGTTTGATCTCTTTTAGCTTTACTGATCAAAATATTGTGTCGATTCATTAGAAAATGTATGAACATACTTCTGTTTTTTAAAATTTTAGACTGGTAAACACAGAGTAGATGGCCCACAGAGAACCCCCAGCAAAGGGTTGGTCATTGATACCTACATCTTTACTTTTCAAGAAAAGGCCTGTTTTATTTCCAAACATTTTTAAAAGGGTTAAGATTATTACCAATCCCTAATATTCATGTTAATGAAGATATATAGCTGTAGATTTAACACTCTCAACGCTCCATTCATTTTCTCATTGCATCTGTACCACAGCACACACACACACACTGTACTTACAGTATTTTGGGGTTTTAGGTTAACTCCTTTAAACATTCTCTTTTAAAATGTCCAAGAATCTTTTTTTTTCTCTTCTCACCATAAATCTTTCTTGCAGTTTGGGCTGCAAACAATTTTAATTGAGCTTAAACATTTACATATGTAAAATCATGAACATAAAACTCATAACTTTTAGAGCTGATGATGAATGTACTTATGTAAATCTGTTTTGTCCCCTCAAAGATCTTCAGATTTCCATTGAGATTATTGATTAATCAATACATTGGATGCGAGGACTTAGAGCATATATTGGTCCATAAAAAAATCAAACTTATACAATGGATTCTGCTTATTTAAATATATTCAAGTTGCACATGGCATATTGGTTATACCTACAATGAAAGGAAAACCTGAAGTGTATCATTAAAAGTAAATAGTATCTATGCTGATAACGACTTAAAAATACTAAAAAACAACTTATTTTGAAACTCCAGAGTAGAGATGTTAGACCAACTAAGTAAAGTTTCAGTGTTTTTGGTCATTGCATAGATTCACCTAATTTATCCTCATGCAGTGGTGAATTTTAAATCCAAGGGTCATTGGGGCACTGGTTTCATGTAGCTATTTACATTACATAAGCATCCTGATAGTATCTCAGCGGACAGCCAGCAGCCTGTCTGCTTGGCTGACCTCTCCCTGGCCTCTGATCTTTGCTCCTCAGCGAGCATGGCATAGCGGCTGCACAGAGAGCACAAACGACTCTGCCAATATTCACATTCAGCTGGGCAAGTGGACACAGTATGTGACTATCTGAATGAATTTACTGGTGTGTTTGCTCCAGAATCAGTTATACTGCAGCAGTTACTGCATTTATCAGCCATTAACCATTGGATCAAGTTGGGCAATCCAATTAGATTTTCAGGTAGAATTTTAATTGTAATTCGCATTAAAAATTCTTTATTAAATCTGAAGGATAATTCAATACTTAAAGAAATGCATTCATAGAAAAACATTTTTTCTTAACTGTTAAGCTAAAACCTTGTAAATATAAATAACTACATAGTTATTAGCTGAAGGTTCCATATTTAAATATTCACAGAGAGCAACCATACAACAAATCTGTTGTATAGGGCAGCAAAGTCATGATGTTTTCGATGCAGAAAACAAACAACAATTACAAAACTACAAAACTTATCCTGCTGGTGTGTTATTTGTTATTTTTGTTTTTAACTTTTTATAATGAAACTTTTGATATATATAAACGATAACAACACTGCTTAACCAGAGGTACTAAACTGCAGATGTTCACAGAGGTATTTAATGATGTAATGGGCTAAGCATGTTACTAGCACCTAACAGCAAAGTTGTGAGAATAATCTAGAAAAGTAAAAACCCCATTATAAAATCAGCTCACACAGTCAGATTGGTTAAAAAGTTTTATATCTAAGGAAAAGCAGCTGATTGCATCAATTCACTGTTTTGACAGCAATCCCTCACACCAAGCATGCATGTAGCGACAGTGGAGAGGAAAAACTCCCTTTTGACAAGAAGAAATCTCCACCAGAACCAGGCTCAGTGTGAGTGGCCATCTGCTGAGGTCGACTGGGGTTCAAGGAGACAAAAGCAGACATAGGAAAAGCAGAGATATAAAAGAAAACTGCTAAGTAGCTCCGGAGGTGGACCCATCCAGGAAAAACACAGACAGTCAGATAATCTCCGAGCCAGTTCCCATGTCAGAGGATGAAACAGAGCGCATACAGTTTGTCACAGTAGGAGAAATAGGATTACACTGAAAAACAGGTTAAGCTCTCACATCTAGAAACAAAGATGTTGATGGTAACAGCCCATCTCCACTTTAGCTACATGCATGCTTGGTGTGAGGGATTGCTGTCAAGTCAATGAGCCAATGCAATCAGCTGGTTTTCCTTACATAGAAAACTTTGAACCAATCTGATTGTGTGATCTGATTGTTTCTGTACAGAGCCTTGAGATAACATATGTTGTGAACTTGCCCAATATAAATAAACTGAAATGAATATATATGTGCGTATTTATTTATTCATCAGGGCTCTAGGAAAATCCAGTTTGTCTTCAATAATTTTTTGGTAGAAAATATAAATGTTGTGCCTGTTCATTTACCTGCTGGTAGAGGGTAGACTTATCCTATAGTCCTATCTGTTTCCTAGTCCATTCCACCCCTCATTGCACTGCCTCTTCACACCTTGGTTCTCTGGGCTCTCCTGTGAAAACTAGCCCCACAAACCTCATGTTTGATCAAGTTATATCTTTGGAAAGTCACTACCATCAAATCACTGAGAGCCGTTTTTAATCACCTGAGAAATATCTTTATAATAAAAAGAATGCTGTTAGAATCAGATCTTGAAACTCTTTCATCTTGTCTTGCGTTGATTAGAGGAATTTTGTGTACAGACAGACTTAAGATGGTACAAAATTCTTCTGCCAGACACGAACCTGTTCATCTAGAATTCCCTACATCCCTCTGGTTTTATTTGTTCTTTATTGGCGTCTAATCCATATTGACTTAAAATTGTAGTGCAACAAGTCAGTAGTGGTCAGCACATCACTGGCTTGTTGTGTCCCCATTCTTCAGGGTGCACCCTTTATTCTTCAAGTCATGATCTCCTGGAGGTCCCAGAGATTCACTATAGAACCTGAGGAAACTTGTCCATTCATGCTGTAGTCCCTGGATTGTGAACAACAAATTAACAAAAATTAGCAAAGCAAATTAGTGCTGAAAACCTAAAGCTTTTTTTTGCAAGATGCAGAATATTGTCCTTTTCTTGTTAAAAAGTTTTCAGTCAGTGAAGATCTCCAGTTTGCTGAAGAGATAAATAGCATACATTTTGTCTTGTCAACATTTAGTATAGGATGAAGACGACAAAGCTGTTCCTGCGCTTTATCAGAAGCATGTTGTAAATATTGAAAGGCCTTAGCAGGAGTAGGTGCTACACAGTATATGACAGTAGAGTTGGAATGTTCTGTCCAAGTTCTTTTATGTAAAGTGTAAAATAATAGTAGAACTAGTACAGAGCCTTGAGGCATGCCCCGTTTCACTTGAAACACATCTGAGAATAAGCTCTCTGTATGACAGCTTGGGTTGTGCTTGTAAGATAGTTTGTAAACCATCCAACTGCTTGTGGAGAAAAACCAATGGTCTGATGATGTAGCATGATCAACACAGCCAAAGGCTTTTGAAAAAATGAATTAATGAACAAATACAGCATTGTTTCTTATCAAGTGTTTCTGTTTTATCATCTATTACTTTCATGGTAGCAGTTACAGTACTATGATTTTTATGGAACCCTGACTGATATTGGGATAAAATTGAGTTTATTAGTAATTCATTAAGATTTGACAAAATACAAAGTTCAGATACTGATTGAATTATCTCTGTAAAGTGACTTGATGTGCGATTTGTGAATTTGTGCTATATAAATGAATTAATTTGAATAAGTAAGCTGTAATCATTATAACTATCCTACATTATTTAAAAGGAAGCATAAAAGAAAGCATGGCCCTTTTAAATACAGATTAAAGCATGATTTTTGCAAACTGATTCCAGACAGTTTTAACAATCAAGCCTATTTACATGAGTAAAGACAGCATGTATTAACTATTATCAAAGTTTATGATGGTTTCGGTCGCCTTAAGGGCAGTTTAGTTTTTAGGCTGAGCAAATGCAGAATACATAGTTCAGCCACGACTTTATAACTACAAAGTTTTAAGCTTATTTGGTGTTGCCGAATAGGAAAAAAAAGTTTCAGTTTTATGAAGCTGCAAGTCATGCTTTTTTACAATAATATATTTCAGGATTCATCCTATAAGAAAGAAAACTGTTAGCTGGAGGACATATGGGGTATTTCCAGTAGAACAAAACAAAATGTTAACACATAATGGCTCTAATGTGGTTTGTAGTGAACTGGCTACATGCTGCTTGATGCACTTAGTAGTATGTGCTTGTGGTTTATATGAAGTGATTTCTCTGTGTGAGCATCGAAGTATGTGTGTGTGTGCCTGTTACTGCAGCTAAATGGTGTCGCTCTGGTAATAGTAGCTGCAGGCTATTGCACAGCAAGTTTAGTAAATGTAGAAGCAGGAGAATAGTAAACATTCACATCATAATTACAATAATGAGCAGTGACACTAGAGCAACTACTGTGAGATCTTTCCCTCCTCTGGTAAGATTATCAAACTCATTTCAATATGTGTATAGATTTTAACAGTAATTTTCACAATACCAAAACTGTCAAATTATTTCACCCAACAAGTAAAAGAAAATTGAAAGGTACGCACAAAAGAGATTCAACTATAATGAAATATATGAATCTTAAAAATCTGTTTTGTGTTATTTACTACAGATGCAAGTTATTAATTAACCTAAAGTTGGCTGAGCTTAGTGATTGGCAAACGAAGTGTCAATTTTCTCAAAAACCTGAGTTTTATCCTGTGAAAGAGGATCTTTCCATAAGAAGGGATAAATATTATTGTTAAGTTAAAAAGTCATATTTTAACAAGACCTAATAAAACCTTACCAAGAAACTCTAATATGATGAAGTCAGACAAACACAAACCCAAAGATTCCTAATTTTATGTAATGACAAAGTCAAGGAGCTGCCATGGAGTGAAATGACCATTAGAGCAGCTTTGCTAGATTTTCCATCTATTTTCTATTCCAGATGTATTTCCATATTAGCTTGATCTTTGATCTTTCTTTTGACAAAATGACAATAAATTAAACCAGTGTCCCCTGGATACCAACATGCTAGCACAGGTGTAGCGACTGATAGTTCTGTCATCAGTGAATAAAAATCTAATTTATAATTGAGAATTTGCATAATATACAATAATGTAGCCTAATAAAGACGACAGTTGCTTCTAAGTAAGCAATGCGGTCATTTAGTAAAAAAATCTATGCTTGGATAACAGCCTACTGGTTGTACAAGACTCCTGCGTCAAGTCTGTAGCACTCGAAGAATTTGTTTGTGCCTGAAAGAAGATGAGAACAAGGAGAAAAATTATGGATGCAAAATTTTCTCCTAGATCACTTGTATGCACAATTTATGTAAACTAATTTGTCTGTATAAACCAGGGGTCAGCAACCTGTGGCTCCCGAGCCACAAGTGGCTCTTTGAACCCCCTACAATGGCTCTCAATAGCCGCTAAAAAATGCCAACTAAATCTTTTGAAAATAGTATATTAACAAATACCATTCTTAAAAGCTTAAACAGTTTTTAAAAAAGAACATTTACATTTGATTTTCCCTACAGAATGGCATTAAAGAGCCAGGAATATGTTTAAGATCTATATTTCTTGTTATTGGCTTTAAAACTATCTGTTTGTTTTTCAGATAAAATAATATCCTATGTGACAAAATCCCAAATCAAGATTACTTCTTTAATATCAAACACCAAAAACAAAGAATAAACTGTTGTTTAAAATATCAAAAGATTTCCTATTGCAGATATTTATAAAGATAAAAAGTGTGCTTTATTTAAAAGCCATGTACTATTCATGGCTCTGAACAACTTTTATTTATCCAGACTTGGAGTAAAATGGCTCTTTGCATTAGAAAGGCTGGAGACCCCTGGTATAAACACTTCTTGCATGAGGCCCAATGATTGAACATATTGGCTCTAAACCTGGTCCCAACCAGGTTAAGTTCAATTGGTTTGTTGCCATAGTAACCGAGTCAGACTCAGAGTGAACCAGCTTTATTAGATCAAAAGAAAAACAAAATTTGCCAGACTTAGCTAAATAAATCAGACTTATAAACCAAGCTAGTTCTATGAAACACACTTCAGAGGGATAACTTTTTGTGTTGTATGTTTTGCTATTAAGCTTAACTCTAACTGGTAGAAAGAACCTCATATACATTTTAGATATATCAGCAATAATATATTTTTTTAAAGAATCTAAAGTTAAATTTTTTCCACACTCAGAACATAAAGTTTAGCTTCAAAAAGCTGCTTACCAAAAAACTACTGGCTTAAATGTCCAATGAACATGACATCTATACACCATCCGTCTACTGAAGGACAGAAACTATAAATGAAAATAAAACAGTCTAAACGCCTGGAAAGCTACTGATGAAGACTGCGTTCATAGATCAAAAATATATCCTGAAGCTACTTTAAAAGAAAATTGCTTAGGAATGTTTGCTAATTTGTTTTAGATTTTCTTTTTAACTTAGTCCTTTTGTGGTATTGAGTGTAGAAAACAAAGCACAAATACATAATCCAAGTAGAGACTTAAAAAACTGTTAACGAGCAACAGCTTGCTGCGACCTGCTCATTAGGGTTGTTATGGTGATGAAACCCGCTGTCTTTTTTTGTAGGTCGAAAAGGAATTTGTTGAAAGACAAACACTTCTGCGCACCTCCTCCACATCTTGGCTTTACAATCAACACCTCTAAATCCCATCAGGTTTATCCAACTTTAAGCCATCAGTAAAAAAAAAAAAAAAAAAAAAAATCAATTAAAAAATAACAAAAGGAAAAACTAAATATTTTCATATGTGAAAATTTAAGCAAGTTCTTTGAAAACATACTAATGTTCTCAGAATGTATCTGCAAAGAAAGATTTATAATGAAAGAAAATCTAGGGTTTGGAGCTGGACCTGCTATCCAGATGTAAACAAATAACTTTTATACTATGAAATCTTATGCAATAATATTGGACTTAAATTACTCCTTACGAACGACGGCAATTGTTCTCATTTTTCTATCGCTGCTACATGTTCATCCAGGAAGAATGAATTCAGCAAAGTGAATAACTCAATGTAATCAGATAATTTTCCTCTGATAAAAACTTTTTAAAGTGCTATGAAGTAACAAGTGTTGTGAATTGTGCATATATATATATATAGATAAACTGAATTAAATTGAATTAAAGCTTCAAGGCAGAATTTCACTCATCTTGGTTTAAAGCCTTATAAGTAGATAATAAAAAATCTAATAAAGTATAAATTCCCTTGGATTAAAGTCAGAAAACCATTAAGTTAAAAAAAATACCTCAAGAACCTCATGGAAAGACAAAAACAGAAAATGTTTGTACAACTTCCAGACTTGTTACCTGGTTGAATGATATCCTAAGAATTCATTGTTAAACAACCTTCCTGGAATGTTTCTGTCCCATAAAACGTGAAAGAAAACACTTTGGTCAAAGGAGCGTTGAATGGTGTGGCAGATACCAATTTAGCACTTTACCCTGGAAACACTACCAGCACTATGAAACATCTTGTTCTGTGTAGATTAGACACCTCCCAACAGTCCCATGGCCCCTGCAGCCAGATCTGCAGTGAACCTGTTGTTTTAATTGCCAAGTCAAAGACCAGACATGAGTTCAACCAAGGATCTTAGGCAAGTAATATTGCTGATAACAGATGTTTCCTGTGCAGAAAACATCGTCTACCTTTTGTTTACTAAAATGCCCTGAGGACTAGGTATTGGCCAAAAAAACACCACGATCACAGTTAATCACATGGTCCACGTTTCCTTAAGGACACCAAACTTAAGCCTGCCAAATGAAAAAAACAGTGAAATTATATTTTGCAGATAGAAAATATCTATGCAGGTGAAAAGAGGATTTTTCTCTCTCCAGTCAGGTAGTTGGATAATCAAGTTATCTAGCTTGATTGAGAGTAAGTCTTGTCTGCTCAGTGTCTCCTGGAAGCACAGGCATATGATTCCTCGTCTGCAACTGGCAGAGATAATTACTCTGTGTTTGCACATGTCTTTGTGCCCACACTGTTGTAGGTTTGCACTTATGGAATAAATCACACTACTGCAAATACAGAATCTTTAATCACGTTTCTGTATGTGAGGATATGTGAATGTAACTGAGCTTTATTGCGTGGTTATGGTAGAGGATGGGAGCACCAATGCTGTACTATGGCAGCAACATTTGGTGTCTCTCAAACAGCTGTCTGTTTCAGCTGGGGTTTTTCACATGACTGATCTTTATCTTCCGGTTACTATTTTCATCCATCTAGCTTCTTGTAATAGTTTAGCAGTTTCTTAGTTTCTCTTTTTTTCAGCTTTGCCAATCTACATTTTAACTTGACATTTGGGTAAAATGTGTATTAAGAAATTATGATCTAAATTTGGCAAAGCATATTATAATAATTATACAGATTATATTTACTAAACTTAACTAGATAAAACAAATTGAAACATTGTACATTTTAATCTTGCAAAAACAAACATTATCCATTAGATTTCCAGCCCTTGATAGTAGCAGTGTTCTTTATAGAAATCGCAACTGCCCTCACTATGAGCCCTATACTCTTTCCTAAGATGTTACAATAGCAGTTTTAAGGTTTCTCTCAAGTCAGTTTATAAGCACATTTACAGTAGAGTTTCACAAACTGTTGTTACATGTTTATTTTCTTGACCTGCTATTGTAAGAAGCAATCGACTGCCCGCTTACTATCTTTCTGTTGTTTTATTTTAAAGTGTCTCTTTAATTTCGTAATTTCTTCACTTTTTTTATTTTGAGTTTGATTTTTTAAATAAAAAAATATATTTTCCTTAAGATCATTCTTTGCATTGCAGTTAATGTGAGTAATTACAGTACCTAAAGATTAAAGAATCTGTAACCATTATAGAAAAATATCATATTTGATTGACATGTGCATAAATTATCTTTTTTTTTGTTTGTCTCTATTACCTGTTAAGTAAAAGAGTAAAATAACACAGGGACCTTTTATATTGTAAATTGACAAAAAAGGAGAGTTTTTTCTGTTTATTCCAACTCAACTAAATTTAGATTTAAAATATAGGATTATCTCAAACAGCCCAAATTCTAAAGCAAAATTGTCAAGTTTCTTTTTTTTCCAACTTTTCTTTAAACTCAGTGGGTGGGCAGTAGCGCACCCCACTAACAGTGGACCTCAAGGTGGTTAGCCACAATTCCTGAATGAGAGTGAAAATCTTTTAAGTTCATCTCCTCATTTTGTAGTAACTAAAACTTTATGAATGAAGCTGTGAGCGAAAGCATAGCAGTGTGCTTTGGAATGTTGTGTGTTAGAAGCACGAAGCTGAACCAAAAAGCACCTCCTTCGTTCCTCTGCCCCCCCATCCCCCCACCCTACCCAAGGACAGTGAGCCCATTACAGTAATTAACTACAGAAGAGACTGATGGAGAGAATAAATGAAGGAGGTCTAGGAGAGGTAGGTATGAGGGTGGGAGGAAAATAATTTGAGCGAGAGCGGTAGAGGTTTGGTTTGCATGGAGAGGCAGGAAAAAAAGGGGGGGGGGGCTTGAGGGGAGATGTTGGGGGGTTTGTTTTTCTGCCGAGGCAGCAAGAGGGTGGGGGCAGCTGCCTTTCTGGCTGCTGTTAATCCCTGAGTGACTTTCACTGCATACAGTAAGCAGCGCAGTGCAGCCCGGTGCTCCAACAAATTAATCTAGCAAAGAGCTCGGCCACGCTGAACCTTCTCTGCTTTACAACACACTCCTTACTAAAGGACTTGGGGAAGAAAAAGATAGGGGAGGGGGGCACAAGTATTAAGCAGCTGTGGTAATTTCCAATGAGAAGAGAAAATGTGGCGGACAGAAGGCAGAGGGGACAAATGAGTTGAGGAGGCACCAACAGGATGGAGAGTGGAGAGATAAGGGAGGCAGTGGACTATATATAACACAGCAAAAGATGACCGAGTAACCTCACTTCAATGACATCACTTAGGGAAATGATGATGACGATGATGTCACCGAGTGCCACGCCACTATGATGTGATTTTCTCCCAGCAATGGCATCACACCTCAAGGGCCCCACATGACTTACTTCCAACACATTAGCTTCATCAGGTTTTTACATGCCTTTTAGTTTGCATGTCTTGCCTCTTACAAGAATCTTTACATCTGGAAAAAAAAGAGTTGCTTGTTTCTGATAGGGTGATTTAAAAACTCAGGAACAACCTTGGGCCCTTTATATTCTAGGATTATGCAACTACTACAGGAAAACCAAGCAGACTAAGCTATGGACAATAAAAATTAGGCCTTGTGAAAAGTCTAAGGCTTTTAGAACAATTATTGCAACTATTTAGCAAATATCACACAGGCTAGGAATTTGACATGCTTTTGTGTATGCTCATTTTCTCACACCAGTCCAGTAGATGGTTATAATGCCTTTGTTTGTCAATGGTCCATATGAAAGAATTTTTTAACATTAAAGATATTTGTTACCTGAATTCTGGTTAATTTTTTGTCCTGTATGTTGTAAGATGTACAAATGTGAAAGGTGGGAAATCAGGGAAACTTGTTTATCAACCCTTTTTACTGTAGTATTTATTTTAGAAGATAATAGAATGTAAAAAGAAGAAACTGCCAATGCAAATCTTCTCTTAAAGAATTCTAAGGGTGCCTGCATCTGCTTTAGCTCGATTCGCTGTAGAGGCAAAATTGGTACTATTTCTGAGTTGCATGCTAGGGCCAGATGCCAGATTGTTAACTATGGTTATTATGGTTAACTAGCTCTAAAAAGGAAATGGGGATTACCTTCATCACTTAAACATTTAAAATCTACTTTCTGTAAGATTTAAGAAAAAAGGATCTGCAGTTTGAGTCAAGTATTTAAAACAAAGAACATGTCATAAGATTTACACTGTGAACATACAAATGACAAGCAAAAGCAAAGAAGTTCTGGAGACAATGAGTTTTATTAGGATGTGGTGGTTAGTTTTGCAAAGGGGCCCCACTTAATAGTCCGTTCACACCAAGCACATTTTAACCATCAGGGCATCTGGTTTACATGCAAAGCATTGGGAGCATGCATTTTAAGCGTTCCACCTTTCAGGGTCCACAGTGCCAGATGTTGTACTTGGCAAATCTGAACTTTTGCAACCGGACATTGGCTTGTCAACCAATTAGAAAGGCTGATCCAGAGGCTGTTTGGGAGACAGACACTAAATGCAAGCTATGATTGCTTCTCCAGAGCTGTCAGCATAAAGCTATGATAAACAATAATACAGTATATGTAAAGGGGTTAAACTCCATAGTTTTTAAAAAGGCAGGAGAATTAATTTTTTGATGTACAAGGAGAGTGTCATTACTAAGCTAAAATATTTTCTATCTGAACTGTAACGAAACACTTTATGAAAAAAAAATTGCAAAACCTGTGGGTGAACAATATTTTAATTTGTATGCTGGCACTTGGAGTTTTTTTTTATAGATGCTATTTTTTAGGCTCTAGTGGGCTTTATCATTGCAATATTTTTTTTTAAGTAGGCAGACTGGAAAGAGGTGTAGAGAGAGGGGAAGACATGTGGCAAAGGTCGACTGGCCCGGGACTCGAACCGATGACAGCCACGTCAAGGACCGAGGCCTCCATTTATGGAGGCTTAACCACTATACACTTGCAGTTTTAACCACAAACCTAAGAAATGCTAAATATTAGCTTTCAGCCACTGAAAACAGCACATAAAGCCCAGCTTCAGAGAGCTTTTACTGGGGAGTCCCAGCACTGTAAACTACCAGTGTATGGGAGGGGTTGCCACTCTGAACAAGAACATGTAAAGGTAAGGATAATAATCCTGATTAAGTGACTGCACAGATGATGTTTTGAGGTGGACTTCTCACCTAAAAACTTGTTGAAACTATTTTTTTCTAACTAATCATATAAAATAAAGCCAAGCTAAGGTTTCTACTGCAAAGAAAATGACAGAGCATCTCAACATATGGACTTTGAACATCCAGAGGATCCAGCATCTAGAGAAGGCATGTCTAAAGTAAGTCCTCGAGGGCCGCTGTACTGCTGATTGTAGAGGTTTCCCTGCTTCAGTACAGCTGATTTCCATTGAAAGTTGATTAACAGGTTTAAGCTGAACTGCCATCATAAGAATCAACTGTGATGTAGCCAAGAAATATTGCAAACCTGTAGGACATCAGCCCTTGACATGCCTGTTCTAGAGCGTCTTACTCCAAAATGCACAGGCGTCCATATTGAGGCATTGGACGTCTTTTGGATGCTGAAAACGTGTTTGGTGTGAACACACTATAGCACTTTCAGAGACAACCGTTTTTGTTTTTTATTTTAAGACTTTTTTTGGGGCACCAAACTAATATTGTTACATTCCCACTGTGGCTGTAGAACGTTGATTTTCCATATTATTATAATTGTTTTTCAAAATAATGTTGTATTATTTCTTATTGTATTTAGAATCTTTGTGATGTTATAGATGAGTGCTGTGTGTTCATGCAATATTACCTCTAGGTTCCAAGCATATTTCTCCAATGTGAGACAAATAGAGTCTTTTACTCTGATGTGTGGTGTTAGTGACTGAAATCTTTTCATTAGTGTCTTGATTGTTAGGAATACAACATCAAAGCTTTGGGACACCACAAAGTTTGTTAATAACATGAATAGCTGAATGACTTCCGTCTTCTTCTACACCCTGACGTGATTCAGACAGTTAACCTATTAATTAATGATCTTATTTTAATAGAGATCTGCTAAAATAAATGTAGGTAGGAAAAAAACATCATTTTATGTCCTCAATGGCCATCAACTTGCCAGAGGAAACTTCAATACAAGAAAAGAATTTTAAAAATAATTGATAGAGGTAGATAGAGATAAATTTAGAGCAAAGATTCAAGGCTACACAGGGCTTTGTCAGTTCATAAAAATTTGAATCCGTTCAGTGGGACCTCTCCCATGCTGTCCTTTCCTCTCCCAGTTATTGTGTTGCCCTTGGGAGCGAATCACATTGAAAGGAGCTTTGTTTGCTGTTAGTCAGATTTTTATCTCTTGAAAGTGACAGCTAAGCAAACTGTCACCAATGCAACCAAAGGCATTGTGCAGTGTGATGCCATAAGGTTGCATCATTTTAGGAATGAGGTGTTGGCTATAATCTTTTGCAGGCTATGTGGGCTCAATGGAAAGAGAGAGGGAGATTCTGTTTTGGATGGACTTTGGTTTAATCAGGATCCTCTGTTCCACTGCCTACAAAGGTGTCCAGGCAGAAATCTTCCACCCCACACACAAACACACACACCTTATCCTTTTTTTCCTTTTTAATCCTCTTAATCTTACTGCTTTTACTGAACCATTTAGTGGTAGTTTTACTGCAAGGAAAACCCAAAAATTATGATTAGATTTGTACTGTGTAATGAAGAAATAGCATACTCTTATAATAATCTTTCTTTTGCACTGTCATTTCCCCAAAAGTCTGTTTGTACTGTGGCAGCAACAATCTGAGAGAAATCAGCTGAATAATCATCTAGCCACTGGTGAAAGTTTTGAGGCTAAAGGCAGACAAGAATATGGAGAATTCAAACAGAAAAAAGGTAAACAACAATTTGGCAGATTACATTATAAATTCAGTACAGAGTGATAGTCTTTAAGCCTTTTAATTGCTACTTCAAGGAGGATAAACATGAAGATATATTGGTAAAAAACATTAATCTCAGCTTAGAAAAATTCCAGCTATTAATGTGTAACTTTGCAATGAATAATATTAGTGTTAGAATCATGTAATAATTGTAGTGATTTTATCTAATGTTTGCTTAGATTATTTTTAGAAATGATAGTTAATATGTGTTTTTATTTGAAGTTGTAGTGGTTAGATACATTTCTTAATATGCGTATATATTCTTGAAGAAAGGAAACAATTTTGGGTTCCTTCGGTCTGCATCACCGAGGGGGCTTTTCCATTGCAGCGGCTCAGTGCCGGTTCTGGTGCTGGAACCTGTTTCAGCATGGGTTGCGCGGTTTTCGATTACACAAGCACGGTGCCTGAGCAAGAACTTCGGTGCTCAGCCGGCACGGCTGAATACCTGGTGCTGGAGAGCGAACCATTAGTCAGAAAGAGGAAAGAGGAAACAAAACAAACTTTGTCCAGCAGATGGAAAACAGCTGAATTTCATTAATCTAAGGATCAGATAAACAACAGAAGCTGAATAGAGCTGGGGATATCTGTAACGGTATGTTATATTTCTGATGTT
>JAUZNJ010006283.1:0-18308 GCA_034780135.1 Jordanella pulchra | reverse complement strand
TATATGGAAAAATTGTCTGTTTATAAATAATACGTATCTAAAATTCTCAGGAGGAAAAAAATCTTTAGATTACTTTTTTTAAAGCTGGTAAACAAACAGATCAAGACAGACTTACTGCTGTAAATGCAGCTGAATGTTCAGGAAACAACTCATGTGCTTTCCCTTTAAAGACTGCTTTATGCTGATCTGACACATATTATCTCGCTGAAGTTTGTGGTTGATAAAATCTAAGGAAAAGGGTCTGAATACTTTAAAATGACGTTATATTGGTTTTCAAAGAGATAGAGCACATTTATCTTTCATTTCTTTCCACTGAAGTTTTTCTGGTGACATTTCAATTCCAATTACTATTTTTCATCTCATTTCGCTTTTGTCTGCACAGGTTTATAAATGTGAATGAAGTTTGTAATAAAGACCGAATAGTCTCATTTCAGCAAAGCTAACAAACTTTGACGGGGATTTCTCTGCTGGTTTGTTGAGGTGAGGTGAACACTGAAAATCCAGTCATTTCTCTTTCACTTCGTGCCAATGATAGATGATGGGACAGTATGGCAATACTCGGTGTGTGTTTTTAGCGTTTTACACCAGATGTCAAAGATTACTGTGCGGGAACCTGTTCCTGTAAATGTGATTCAGAATCTGTGATTGCTATGGGTTTAACCTCTGACATTCTTTCCTTTCAGACGTTATTCATTATGGAGAAAATGTCCTCACCTCTTCGAAATTGAGTCATTCCCATTAGTTGCCATCTCTCACTCTCTGACCTCTTCACTTCTGCAGACATCGGATGCAGATCTCCACCATGTATGAGCACTGCATGCGGATGAGACATCTGTCCCAGGAGTTTGTGCTGCTGCAGATCACACAGGAGGAGTTCCTCTGCATGAAGGCTTTGCTCCTCTTCAGTATCAGTAAGTTTTGTTGTTAGCTCACTATCTACAGCATTTACACCCTTACAGATTTCTCATCTTGCAGCTAATATTAATATCAGACAAAGATAATGCTTACTAATTTTTCACCAGCCACAATAGGCCTGATTACAGACTAAACTATAGAATCAAGGTGTCTCTAAAAAAGAACCTATCAATCAAGATGAATAGGATACAATGTTTTTCCAAGCACCAAATCACGCCTCAAACTAAAGAAATTCAGGAACAGATAAGAAAAAAAATCATTTACATAAATCAGTCTAACAAACACTTAAGCAAACCACAGTAGGAACCATTTTTCAATAACAGAGAAAACACGGAACAGCCGCAAACCTTCCCAGGATTGTCTGGTGTACCTAAATTTCTCCAAGAGAGTGTCCATAACTCATCTAGGAGGCTGTAAAATAACCCAAGAAAACATCTAAAACACTACAGGCCTCATGAGTTAAAGTCAGTGTTCCTCATTTAGAAGTAAGAAAGAAACTTTGTAAGGATGACATCCCTGGGAGAACTGCAGGACCACATCTAAGCTAACAAAAATAACACTAAGATGCACCATTAGATCAGTGCTTTAAGGGTCTTTAATCATACATATTTTGTGAATAGCCCTGGATCTCATGTAAGGAGGCATTTGAAGGTACAAGTTTGTGAAAGACATGCATTTAGTCCTCAAATTTAGATAGATTAGATAGATTTGCTTCTGTTTTCCATATAAACTGCCAGATTAACATATTCTAGCAATGAGTCAAAGAAAAAATGAGATAAAGAAAAATGATAATATTTGACCAGAGGTGGCGCTGTGAATGGGCAAGTTGAGACAAGTTTGCAGCCTTAGAGGTACAAAACAGCCGTTCAGTACTGGGTCAAGGCCTGCCTCATTCATTACACTGAAAGCAACTCTGAGTTCTGAAACAGTAAGCGGACACGGCTCATAAGAGCAGTCAACAGGAGGGGGGAGCCTGGTGTGGAACGCAACAGGTGGAAGTAAAGCGGCAAAACAACAGGCAGAGGATAAATAAAGTAGGTTTACCCCAATGAGCATGATCAAGGTAGTGATGAGGGCCTTTTACCTGAGATATGTCTAAAGTAAAGGTCATTACATGCACTGCTGGAATCCTTTCAGAGCTTTTAACTTCATCTGTACTATGATGTGATGTGATGTGGGCTTTCATGTATTAAGCTTGGCGAGGAACAAAACAGCGCCTGAAACTTGTATACGCCACTTTCCACGCAGATGTTGGGATCTATAAAAACAAACTTTGCTTGAAATCAGTGTGTTTCTTTTCGCCAACCCTGGTCCATATGTATGGGGCTTGCACATTTTGAAGGCAGGGGAAACTGGTGACACACATGGTAAGGTAGGGAAGGGAAGCCAGAGTGCATCATCATTCCTCTCAGACGTTCACTTATATAAAACTTTAGTCGAAGACTGACTCTTTTGGATCTAAAACCTCAGACACTTATACCAAGGAAACCAGAACAGTTGAGAATGAGGTTAAACACTTTGATTCAACATATTTTCTATCCTGTAAGTATTTAAATATAAAGTATATATACAATACCTCAATAATAATAAGAATGCTCGGTAGAGAACAACTGACGCTTTTTAATAAGTGGAATAAAAGGCTGAAAAGATGGCAGTAAAACAAAACATGGTCATGATAAAAGGAACATATTCAGAAAAACTATTTGTTTTATATGTTCAGAAATCTCTCAGTATAATTAAAACAAGCACATCTGTTTTTTAGATATCACCATCTGAGTAAGATTTTTTCTAAATGAGCTTTGTACTAATTGCTGTTGTAAAGAAAGTGAAGAAATGATGACCACAGAGCCTCAGGAGTTGAATGCTTTGATTTGCCTGTAAAGTTTTAAAAGGTCCTTTAGATAGATGAGAAAAGGACACTTATTTGACCTTTAGTAAAGATTCCTAAGTTCCAGGATAACCTTTTCAGATCAATTAGGCAGAAAATTAGGTTAAGTTTTTGCCCTAATGTTATAAAATGTTTAATAATCAGCCTCAGCAAAATTCTTTATTGTTTACCAGTCATAAACTGTTTCTCTCAATTCAGCTATAAACAAAGCATTAAGATATTCAAATGTATTCAATATTTAGATCTTCACAAACCTTTTGGTTGTGTAACTTTATCATTTAGCAGATCAAATTATGGATGGGAAATATTCAAATGTAAATATTCACCATGTGCAAAGAGAGTTATTTAAATCTTGAAAAATCAACTGTTGCTGTACTTCTTGCATCTTTTTGAACACTTCGGACTCTCAGGTGCAAGCTCACATGCAAACATTTCTGCAGTCATTGTTGCCACAATGGAGGCATTGAAATAATGACAGAGGATGAAGAGAGATTCTTTGTCAATGTAAACCTATTTGGAGTTTTGGAAACAAGAGGATTGGAATTATAATAATGAAGAATAATATGTGCCAGCACAAATTAATGCAGCACGACGGCAGACAACCTTTATAAAAGTTTAAACAAAAAGAAAACAATGACTCAGATGAAATATTTGAAACGTTTATTAAAAAAAAGATTAGTAGCCATCATAGAATCTCAAAGCCTTAAATCAGAAGTAAATCCAGCTGTTTAGAGCGTAATCTGCTTTAAATCTAATTGTGGTTCCTTCTCTGTTGGGGACTGATGGTGTTGGTGTTGGTCAGTCAACAGACAAAGACAACTTTCCCATATTTTATGATATTTTATATCTAATTTCAACTTTTGTCTTATTCATAATTTCTTTCTTTTACTGTTCATAGCATTTTGAAATGGGCTTATTCTTATTTGAAGTGCTCTATAGATAATCCTAGGTAACATCTTCTTTGTAATTTTTTTTAAATATATAATTCTTGACATTATCATCTCTAGCTACATGGCACGCACAAAGGAAAACAAAATACATGTGCAATTTAGTGCTCCTTATTTGGAAACTATAGTTTCCAAATTATAGTCTCCAAAAAATAGTTGTAAACCTTTTAGGTTTCAAGCCACAGTAATTGTAAATCCAGCCAATGCAGCTGGTATATGTCCTTTAATTATATTAAAATGAAGATACTTAGAAACGGCTTCACAACCGGTATTGTTTGGGACTGGGTTAAAACCCCCAGTGTTTCAAAAATCAAAAAAGGCCTTTTGCCTCAGATTTAGTAATAAAAGTAAATAAATAAATGTCCTGATAATACCAATATCTTTTAGGAAAATATCAAATTTTATGTAAAGCAAAGAGACAAAAATTGAGCTTTTTAAAAGTTTGCACCTAATTTCGTTTTGAGTGAAATTAACACAACATTTTTTGATAAACAGTAATGTTTTTGCTGATCTGAAATACTAAAGTGTTACCACACACAAAGCAAAAACAAAAGAAACCCATAAGAAGCTATTTCTTTATTTTATCTTCATGCAGCAGAGGAAATACAACCTGTGGGTCTGGTTTTGTTTTTTTTTTTTTTACAGTTCCGGTGGAAGGTTTGAAGAGCCAGAAATACTTTGATGAACTGCGGCTCACCTACATTAATGAACTGGATCGCCTCATCAACTACCAGGTGACCACAAACTGTCCTCAAAGGTTCTACCAGCTGACTCGGCTCTTGGACTCTCTTCAGATGGTAAGACCAAAATCCTTCAGGAAAAAAAGGGGGGTCTATGTCAAATATTTTGACAAAAAACAAAAGGGGGAAAGAACTGTGACTGAATGTCATTAAAAGATTTTATGGAAGCAGATGCCGACGAATCACATGTAAAACACGTGAAAACACACAGGATCTGCTAACTTAAAATGAGTCACACGTAGTAAATTTTATTTACATGACATAACCAATTGCCTGCTCTCCTCTCTTTTAGACCGTAAAGAAGCTCCATCAGTTCACGTTTGACCTGTTTGTTCAGGCTCAGTCGCTTCACAACAAGGTCAGCTTCCCCGAGATGATCGGAGAGATCATTTCTGTGCATGTTCCAAAGATCCTCGCAGGTTTGGCCAAACCAATCCTGTTCCACAAGTAGGAGGGTTTCTTCATTTTTTTTTTGTTTTGTTTTTGCTGTTTTTTTTCTCTCTTTTTATCTAAAATATGAATTAAGTGCCGCCTTCATGAACTTTAACAAAGGCTGTGAACTGTTCCCCAGCATCTTCGGTCTGATTGCTTTCAGGCCTGTCCTGTTAACACTGTTAAAGTTTTTTTTTTTTTTTGCTTCACATTTTATATATAATTATCTTTTTTTTTAAAACTGTTCCGGCTGCAAAACCTCGTCTCCTGACAGCTCACCGATTCCTGAGTGGAGTGTACATCTTCTACAGATGCAGAAAAGATGCTGTTGGTTTCTTTAAACTGAGATTAGTCACAGGGTTAAAAAAAAACACACAACAGCACTGACTTTTTTACTAGTGATAAGGATTAGAAATATATCCCAAAAGGAAACTGGTTTATGAAAAATATAAACATTAATACCAGGCAAAAATGTGGGGGAAAATTTTTTTTGCAACGTTCCAAAAAACCCTTTTTTTTTAAACCCAGTCATTTAAGATAACTTCCACAGTGGGGAATAAAATGCCACACTTGCTGCTTATATCTCATAAAACCATCTTTTGATAATAGAAGAGCTTTTCAGTGTTTATTCTCATACAATTTATGTCACTGTCTTGCTGACAGACTCAATGATGAAACATTTTAATGTTTCTAATGGAACCCATAATTGGAAACAGGCCCACAACATCCCAGATGCTTCCCCAGCATCAGTTGTTGCACATTTTCATCCTTTGTTTCACAATAACTTTTGTCTAGGATTAGCTTTTATTTTTTGCCAATCTTATCCCTGTTAAAGTAATGCTAGATATTAGCTGATTTAACTATTTTTACGTATTTTTTAAATAATCATAAACAAAAGGCAGGTTTAGAAAGACTATTGGTTGTTATGGTGACTGTGAGCTCAAGATGCAGCTCAGGGCATGATCTGTTGGAAACTTTGTTAGAGCTTTTCTGACATTAAAAATATGATAGTAGCATAAACCTGAGTCCTCATTTAGCTCAGATCAGATGGTCTTACTTCCAGATTAAGTCATTGTTTTCTCTGAGTGTAGCAGTAGCTATTTCTAATGTCACTTTCTAATCCATGATGATTGTTACCCTCTTCTCATTATTCACCATCTTTATTTTTTTCTTTTCTTTTCATACATTCCTCACATGATAAAGGATTTAATGTTATAAAAACAAGTCACCATTTCTTTCCCACAAATACCTTTGGTTTTACAGTATTTTAAACACACAAGATGCCATTAAAAGGTCTATCTAACCAGGTTTGCCCCCATCCCACCCTCATTGCTGGTATTCTTTACCTTTCCAAAGATAAATCATGTATTGTTATCAGGTGAGGCGGCAACCTTTAAAATGATCGATGATTGAATGACGTCCAAATTTATTACACTTGTGGTAAAGATGTTTGTAAAAACAAATCTGAAGTGTTTCCTGAAGGAATTTCATGAGGTTTTATTTAGAAGAAAGTGTAGGCAAGGCTTTAAAAAAAAGTGTTTTTTTTTTTGTTTAATTACTAAGAAATCACATACTAACATTTTGGTTGACTTTGGTGCCAAAGGTTTGCATTTAGGCTTAATATTTGATTTGCTTGATTTATTTTAGCTATGTAGTAAAATTTCAGAAAATCTTAGTGCTTAACATGTGAAGTGAGCTGTATAACTTGCTTTTTTATTTTTTGAACATACACTAGAAGAAATCTGAAATAACTTTTGGATTATTCTAAATATTTTTACTTTGAGACTATAGTGCTGTAAATTTTAATGTTTTTTTTTTTTACACATCTTTACCAGAAGTATTTCAACACCAGTGTTGATGATAAAACATTTGGGTACCAATCGCTTCCTACAATAGAGTCATTCAATGGAATAGAAACAAAATTACAGCAACTATTAAACACTAATTTTGTGTTTATTTCTTTGTTCTAAAAGCCTTGATGGTGCATTTTCTTTGAACAAAAGAAAACTACAATAGCAGAAAAAAAACACAACTATGCTATACCAATGCATGTTGCTGATTTAAAAAGTTCCTGCTTGTAAATAAGACATTGCTGCTTAATTTTAGTAAATATTGTCATTATTTTGATAAGCTAAGTACATAAGAACATGTTAACAAGAATATGAAGTGATTCAGCAGCTATTATGCTTTTTAGTTTTTAACCCCACCAAGAACATTAAAAGTATACTGTTGTTTACAGTTATTCTTAAATCCACTTTGATCATCTGAAAACACTCATAGTAACAACTCTTGTAAATGGTCATGGGGTAAAAAAAAAACAAAAAAAAAAAAACACAGTGTTTCATGTTTTGTGCTTTGTTTCCAGTATCTTAAGTAGGATTCAGGAAAATAGAAAAAACATGTAAGACATTCTCTGTGAACCAAAATTGTTAAAAAACATGTTTGATGTGTTTGCATTCAGAGTAGCATCCCTGCGGTTGTCATAATGAGTCTCATTCATTAAAAGCTGGTGTGGATTTGGGTTGAGGGATGATTGAAGAACCCTGGGATTTGGGAAACTGTGCACATGCTTGGCCAATCCCAGCGTACCAACAGACGGGTGTTTATTGCAGATTTATTCATTTTCCCCTAAAAGGGCAATTTCTTTAACTATCTGGATTTACAGATCGCTCCCTAATTTATCTATAGTTTAGGTGGCCTTCACTACAACATATGTGGCATCGATGAATGACAGGCAGTAAAAAATTTAGTTTCCTCCTGTTTTTAGGTTGGCAAGCGTGCAACTTTGTCTTTTAGCCTGACTTCCATAAACGTAGAAAAAAAACCTGAAAACCTTACATGATGTATTCACCTTTATGCCATCTAATCTTTAGAATAAAGTAACAAAGGAAAATATGCTGTAATGAAATAATTATTCTTTGACACAGCTTGATTTTGCTTCTGCTCCTAAAAGACCAAAAACAATTCAATGTTTTGAGGTAGTTTGCAGATTTGTAGCTTTTTTTACCTTTGGGAGGGGGGCGAGGGGATCCATGTCATCTCGGACCATGATTATAAACAGAAAATTGCGATGGTTATTGATGCCAGCTGTTTGAAATCTGTGGAATTTCTTATGGAATTGATTAGACTTACAGACAAAATTCACTGAGGACCAATTCCAATAAGCTGTGCCTTTTTACACAAATTATGATGCAGCTATTCCTGAAAGTGAAACTTTGTGGAGGGAGTTTTTGAGGTTATTCAGTCTGTGTCTGTATATGTCTTGATATTTTTAGTAGATCATGACACAGACAGAATCCAACAAAATGTAAGTAATGAACAAAGTATAAAAAGGTAAAACAAAGTGATAAGAATTGTTACAGAGCAATGTTCACAACTCTTTTACCATCAGTGCTGTGATGGAAATAAAAGAAACAAAGCACAACGTTAAAAATGTTGCATCCAGCACAGATACGTGATGAATTAGAACAGCCGTGGATTTGAAATGTTGCTGTTGAGGCCCCAGCTGGGGGAACAGATCTAAAGCCAAGACCAAACTGAAGCTGGAAGCTCTCAGATGGAGAGTGTGAAGGACCTTGACTGGTGCAGCTGAACCTCTGGGGATGAAAACCGATAGATGGAATGAGCGGAATGCCTTTAAGATAAGCCATCCCTAACGCTCAACTTAAACAGAAAATGACTGATGAAATACATACAAGGTTTCAAATTTTATTTCATTTAAAAGCAACTCAAACAGTGACTGACAAGGTATTTTGTACATACAACTCGGTCAAAGTGCATCTCAATAGAAATTGAATTGAAGGACATATTTATGTCAGTAATTTGTTTTTAATGCAAAACCGTTCTTTTAGTTTTTATCTTTCAGTTACAGTAAAGCTTTTTTTTTTGTTGTTTTTAGAACATTTGATCATAATTTGACAACAAAGTCTCATATTATTGACATGAATTATATCAATGGACAGTCCAGTGGAAGGAAAATTGAGCCAAGAAAACATCTAAAGGGCACAAATCAATACAAACTTCACCTTTGAAACCTCATTACTGACATAAATTAAACTTTTTGATGATATTCTTAGTTATTGATTTGCACCTTTATGCTGACAAATATGATTCCAATCTGAAGTGGGCAAATATATCCAGCTTAACTGCTTTTATTTATCGATCCACAAGTATAACAGATCATAAGTACTCAATAACATTAATGATTTAGCTTATTTAGCAGTTTTTCGTGATCTTAAACCACGAATCAGGACTGTGTAAATGAAATACTTTTCAGTTCCACTTCACATTTTCTAAACTAGTTGGTGCATGCCTTATGTGTTTTTATAAGCATTAGTGTAACTTTTAGCTTTATGGATGCTCAGACATTCATACAGTATCCGTCCAGTAATCTATTTATTGTGCACTTACTGGTTGTGTCTTCATGGTTCTCAATACCAGATATTCAACAGAAAGCAGGTTCTTATGTAGAACGTCAAGAGGTGAGAATGACAAAGTTTCGCCTTTTGTTTTGGGGTTAGATTCACTAAAAAGTTGAAGTACGTGGTTTTTTTATTACAATATCTGTCCCAAACAAATGTGCTCCTTTCATTAGGTCTGATTTAATGTAATGTCTACATAAATCCTCAAAGATCTGATGAGGATTCTCTTGAAACATTTCAACATGTAAACAGTTTTTTTTTTTTTTTTAAACGCCGTTGGTTGGATGGATGCCAGAACCGAAGCAACAGAAGTAGACTGATTACACAATTTTCTGAATGCACTATATTGTTAGGATTTTTGCAACAAATAGTTGTCATAAATGTGCTTTTTAATGCTGTTTTAGCTTTGTCATGTGTAATGCAGGTGGAAATGAAGGCATAAACTGTGTATTACAAACAAGCGCCTGGGAATGCATGTGGAAACCTTAAATATAATGAAGGTTTTAGTCGGAGAGGGAAGAGGGTTTGTATTTTTCAACTTTTAAAAATAAAAAAAAATAAAAGCGAGTCGTTGGGAACTGCCCACTGTACTGCATTCTGACAAGGCTCTTTGTAAATGCTTTAGTAAATGTATATATTGATTACTTTATTGTGTCTTCTGGTGTTCATACACTTTCCAAAGAAACCTCTTGTATGATTTATATCCTTTGGGACCTGTGTTTTTTCAGCATGTTTCTTTTCTAAAATGTAAAATTGCATCCTACCCTGAAGTCAAATAAAAGAAGTTGGTCTCTAAATGTCGACTCGTATGTTCTCACCTGAAAGCTTTTCCAAATAATCCAGACGGTCAAAGTAGATCCATTTCACCAGCAAATAAAATCCAGACATCACCGTATTAGTGAATAGAGTGCACCTGTCTGATTTCACCACAGCACAAGTTCCGTTAGATGTTCTTTAATGGCCATAGAGTATTATAAAGACCAGTGAACACAGCAGATAAGTCAGAGATAAAGTTGTCAACTGAAAGACCCAGAGCTCAGTTGGGATAATCTGTCCACAGGACAGCTGTTCAGTGAACAAGCAGACATGTTGGCTTTAGAAGAGGGCTGCAAAGATAAAGTCATTTCTGAAATCAATAACAAGCCTTGTTTGTAGTCGGTAACTAATCCCAAACTGGATGCAAAGAAAAAAAAAATGTTTTAAGTATTGAAGATGTTCTCGTTAGGTGAGACCCAAGTAATCTTTTTGATTTACATGCAGCCCTTAATGCACCATCCTTACCATAAAACATGGAGGTGGCAGCATCTGGTTTTGCTGAGCTCTGTCTGTTTTACAAACAATTAGCATCTTTTTAGATGTGCAGAGCTGGTAGAGACATGGGCCAGAAGTCCAGCAGCTGGAACTGCAACAAGAGGCGGTTCTAGGATACATTGTTTTAGTTACAAGGTCGGATTGCCAAAAAGATTAAAAAAGGGTTAAGGGGTGTGAATAGATTTGCAGCTAACCGCATCTTTAGTGAATCTCATCTATTGGGTGCTTATTGATAAACCCTATGACAATAAATGTCAATCAAGGTTTTTTTTTATATAAACAGCCCATTTGTGCTCCTTTTAATAGGCCCCTTTCTCTAAGTGGACTAAATGTGACCTCACTTTGCCCAGTTGAGTCCACACTGGTGGAGTGAAAATGGAGAGGTAAGGAGGGGAGGGATTTCAGGCTTACGTTGGCAGTAGAGTCTGGAATGTAGAGGAGTAGATACCAAAACAAATACAAAACCTGAATGCAGGCAGGATCTTTGAGCAGACAGATGGAGGACGAGGCACTGAAGTACTGTGCTCCTGGTCTTCCTGTCTAATTTCACGCGTTCAATGGTGGAACCCTCGTGAAGCCACATGAGCAGCTCAAAGCTGCACAACCAGGTGTCCTATGTAAGAATACCAGCAGCTCTGCCTTGGGCCCAGATAAAAGATCCTCTAATTCAATGGCCTACTGATAAACTCGTTGAAATTTATTGTTTTACCCCAAAGGATAAAGTCATTACACTCATAATCCGTTTTTCACTCTGGCGCCACCAAAAGCCATTAAAGGCTGGATGGACATAAATTCAGTCTCAAAATCGTCATTGTAATGATGAGCGTGCAAGCATGTTGGCACTGGCATTCTCTGTGAACACAGCCATCTCTTTTTATGGCCCAAAGACGAGGCTACCACATTTTTTTTTTTCCCAAAAGGAGCCAGAAATCTGAATCTTTTTGTGCGTTTGCATGGGTTTCTGTACTGTGTGAGACCTGAAAGCCAGGAGCGGTGTTAACAGAAAGATTCAAGTTTCAGAAAACCATCATCCTGGGACTAATCCAGTCTGGCAATCTGAATTTTTAACAGGTTTTGCTTTATTGTTAGTGTTAAAATGTGTTAAAATTAAGAATGAGAAGTAAAAGGGTGAAAGAATTTGTTTTTACAGTTATTGAGTCACATAAGTAATTAGGGCTGATAGAATGCTATTGCCGATAAAGATGTAAATGAACACTTCAATTAATATATTAAGTTAATCAGTGTGGAAATAATAATTAGTAATCCATAATGTTTCAATGGACATAACTATAAGTAGGGTGGTGGAACAATGAGGCTATGGGACTTAAAAAAAGTCACCCTTTGGGCATTTTAAACAAAGAAAATTCAATTTCTGTAGATCAAATATAATCTAGATAGAAATTCACAACAAAAGTAAAACATGAATTCAATCTAAGGCTCTTTAAACTATATTTACTTAATCATGTCTTTCACTCACAAACATGGCCCATATAAGCAAAACGACCATAACTTTCTTAACTGTCTCATTTGAAGTGACACTAAAAATCACACTATGAAAAATAAATAAATGATTTTTTTTTTTAAACCTCACCAAGTATATTTCTTCCTACCAGCAAAAGCAGAAATACTTCCAAGATGGCTTACACATGTGGGAAATGGGTTTACCACATTATTTTACAGGCCTGTAAAGACTGAAAATGACTTGAGCTAAACTGAGCCTGGCAATCTGAAAAGCAGCCCAACTGATAAACGATGTAGAGGTTGTGAGGGAGTCAAGTGAAAGGACAAGTGGACCTTTCAGCAAAACATCAGCACATGATGAAACAGCTCTTTAAAGAAATAAATTGTACCTCTGAGTCATTTGAAGACCGTTCTCTGTTCATCTTTTATTTTCTGAAAACAATTTCAAGTTGAGTTATCAAAGAAAAAAAAAAACAGCGAGGGAAATAAAAAACATTAAGAGCAGAAACAATAAGAAGACATTGGAGTGTTGTTTTCACCAACTGAAACATTCTCCATGATTACATCGGATGTAATTCTCGACCATTTCACCTGTAATAAACTGACAAACATTTGAAGAAGTTTCCCCCAAAACCTGAAATACCTAAAGCTGGTAAGAAGTTAGAAAATACACACACGGTAGTTTTTCTCTAAAACGGTCATTAATTCAACATCCAGTTGCAAAAACATGGAAAAAAACAAAAAAAAAAAACATCCTAACTTTTTGATTAATTAGATTTAAAACTGATTTTGACTTTCCCAGCTTTGAGCCAGAAGTTAAAAGGTTTCCTACTAGTGCCCTTTCAGTGCTGCATGTTTTAATACTGAAAAAAAAAAGAGAAAAATCAACTTTCTCGGCTAAGAAACAATCACAACGGATAATCCTTTTAAAATGCTATAAAACAACAAATAAAATTATACGTTACATTTTTTTATAGACTCAACTGATGAGGTCAGATTTAGATCACATCTGTTAGACCAACTGTTAGCATTGCAACTCATATGTGGCTACTTTATACAATTAATGGTGGCAAAAAAAATAATTAAAGCAAATCCCAACTGTGAAAAGGAGTAAATGGGATGAACAACTCGACATTTATGGAGAATGAATGATCAAACAGAGTCTGCTGTTGTGCTAACAGTGTTGCTTTACAACACCACTCACACCTCTGACAATCAACTGGAACCCAAACAAATCCATTCAGCTCTCTGACAGGAGCTCCTTTCTCTCATAATCTAAATTTATCCGCAGGGACTCTCCTTTTTTTGCTCAATGTGCAGCTAAGAACATGTGTCGAGGTTGTCCACTGTTCCACCTTTTTAACTTCAGTTCTGTGGAAACAAAACAGACAACATGTCTTAATTATGAACAGAAGGCGGTGTGTTTCGCAGATTACGAAAAACAAGACAGTCTTGGTAAGACTAAAACAGGGCTGGGCAATAAATACATCACTAAACGTATAATGATTGCTTTGCAACATACGAAGACATCCTTTTTGAAATGTTAAAAAAAGAAAGAGCACAAACATGAGTCAAGGGATCTTTTTTTCGCCACGTTTCAAACGAGTCTTTATCAGTAGTGGTGGCTTCAACTGCAGACATTACAGAGAGCGACTCAGATGACCACAAACCACATTAACAGTGGTTTAACTAAGCATGAGCTGGTTTCAAAGTCCCAAAACCACAAGGACTTTGCGTACTACAGCTTTTGCACTTTAAACTGCTTTTATTGACATGTTGGTGGCAGTAAGGAGTTTTATCCGGATGTATTTAATGTAGCTCTCACTCTTTCCAACCTGTTCATGTGGAGGTGTGATTCAGCTGTCAGCTGAGGTTCATGGCTAAAAAAAGGGAATTCCCCCCCCCAAAAAAATACTTATAAAACACATTAAAAAGGGAATAAATAGAGAAAAAATGCCTTTTTGTAAATTTGTCCAATAGTAAAAAAAAAAAAAAAATCACTTATATAACGGAGGGGCACCATCTATCAAGCGTTGAATCCAAGTCTGTCGTGTGACATGTTTTTGTCAAACCCAGATAGCATCTCTATTGGTCAAAAATAGACACAATATTCTGTGCTCCCCAAGGATCTGGGTTATCAAGATTTTTTAATTTGCGTTTGTCATTTTTCATGCAAAGGTTGTGATCAATCAAAAACAAACCCCGCGTGAAACGGTGCAGTAACTTCAACTCTGACCTGCGCTTGCGCACATTTTGGAGCAAAGCGGAAAATCGCAACAGAGATGGTGTGGAGAAGAATAAAAGTCCCGTCAGACTCCGTATCACTTCAAATAAAACATAATAATGTGGCCGACATTTTAAGCCACATTAAATCTCACAGATAGCTGAGTGGGCAGCTTATCCAAATTTTAGGATTTTTATTTCATTAATTACTAACAGCAATCAACCACTCTGATTCCTGTAGGCCTTTACCAGTGCAAACTCCCCCACAGGTGTTAAATAAAAAAAAACAATTTATTCAATTTTTTGCCTGAAGTCACTTTAAGGGAAAAAAAAATAATTCTTTGAATGAATCCATAAAACAGAGATTACAGCCAGGATGCTTGGCTGTCATTGTTAATATAATCAGTCCATGTCAGACTCTGTTTCAGTTCATAATACTTCCTTTGTTTCGTCACTCCTCTACTACCAAACATTTTTATCCGACTCTCTATCACACTAACCAACAAATGTATTTCTGCCTCGGTTAAACTGCATTTGTTTTTCTTCCCCCTTCACTGTGGTTGCCATTGGTAACCATGAAATAACATTGATCAGCTGGCTTGGAGTGAAAAAGCAGTGATGGAAAAGTTCAAAAACTGACAAGTTTAGTGGAATCTGCTTCAAATGTTTTGTGAATAAATAATCTGAAAGGTCTAAACTTGTTTTTCGTTTAAACATTGATTTGACTTGACATACAGCTACATAGTTAGACTACTACTGACCAGTTAGCTACTGTAGCTCCACTGTGTTTTCTCTGATTTGATTCAAAACAACAGATTTCAATTGATACCAGAATTGACTCTTCACCCAAACGGCATCAACAATTAAAACAGTTGGTTTTGTCCATTTTTAAGTGAATCTTTTACATATTGAAACCCCTTAATGTGAATTTCTATAGTTTAATTTCTGTGGTGGATCCCATCACCTCATGCTGGTTGATTAGGGAGCCCAAGTTTGGGAATCATGGCTCTTAAGAATGGGATGTCAATAAGCAATTGAGATGCAAATTAGTTTTATTTAATTTACAGCAAATAAAAGATTAAGAATAAGGTGCTCTCTTAATCGCATGCCAGCTCAGGAGTAGATGTGAATGAACATCTGAGGAAAACTCACCTCTTTTTTCATATTTGTAACCGATGACGATGGTGGAGAGTTCGGAGGACTAAATTGAAAGAAAGAGAAAAAAAGTTTAAAAAAAAATATCTTTTAGAAGGTACAGTTATGAGCGGAGAAAATTTTATTCAGGTAAGAAAGAGTGATTACTTAAAACACAAAAATCAGAACTTACTCGAGCCTAGCCTACTATTTTTTCGTGGGGGAAAGGTTCACGTAATCTTTAGACAACCTAATTAAGGGGGATACCAATGAAAGAACACCAAAGACATGAGCTCTCTTTGATAAAACTCCCACATTCTTCGTTTACAGCATGCATCGGTGCCTGCACTGGGCAGACAGCAGGGGCCTTGAATTGGCTCAGCCATGCAAATCATAAAAGAGCAGATGTGTCCATTTCCACATCACACAGACTCCACTACATCATAAGCAAAGGGATCTTGCATGAGTCAAAAAAAGGGAAAAAAAATAAAAAAAATCAAAGGACCCATGTGTAAGGGAACACTTACAACGCACATAAAACTACCTAAAGTGTTACGCTGTTTCACACGCACACCAGGCCTAAGTCATTAACTCAGAGAAAACACTGCTTAACAGAGCTTTAACTTAATTTTATCCTTTCCCTGAGAAGCCGAGTCCTAATTTGCAATCGGCAATCTGGACCTGCAAAGACCTCTGTAGTGAGAGAAGGTCTCAAGGGGCTGGTGGGCAATCGGTTTTATTCTCCCATTAGGGTATCAAACCGACACACACTCCGATCACGTGGGTGTCTGGGCATCTAAATAAGTCCAGAATGAAGACAGAGTTTATGATCTAAACAACAGCCCATAGCATGGAAAATTCTGATAATATGGGGCAATTAGCATTTATTCACTTAGTTAAATGACTTAAAATCTTAGTGCTGATGCATATAATAGGAATTCAAATCCTTGACACACTTTGGTTGAGTGAAACTAACAAGAAACATGTATCTGATTAGTCAAGTGAGTAATAAAAATGACAGAAAAGGGTTTTTTTTTTTTTTTACAAACCTGACAACCTTTCTGGAGGCATTCTCGAAAAATTTGGTCTTTGATGCAACACTGGAAGACATAAGGTGGGAGGCGTGTTAAAGAATGAAGCAGAGCATCAGGAAAAGTACGGATGTAGAACAGAGGGAACGAATGAAAGCTTATTTCCAAAAGATACGATGCTATTTGACAAAGTGTCATTACTAGGAAATCTATTCTGTATTTAAGGTACTACCACATCCATTTAATATCCGTCGTAGAAAAAAAAAAATCAAATCCACATTTTAATGCAGGAAATTGATCTCAAACTGAATGTTTTAATCAATTCCAGCTTTTTCTGGTAGAAAAAAATCCCTGCCATGTCAAAAAGTATTAACTCTAAAAAACTGTGACAGGATCTAATTATTAGGGCAATTAGTCATTATAAGAAAATCTTTGTTTGTATGAAAGGAACCTTTATTGGTTTGATTTGGCCCCATGTTTTAGATCATTTATTTATTATTTCATTTTTTATCATCTGTTAATGTATTATTTATATTTTTATGACATTTAATTGTTCTATGTATGGAGATAAGATATTTGTCTCTAAAAGTTTCTCTAAAGCGTCACAGATCTTTCAGCAATGACCCGCAGTAAACTGGTGCTCATCATTCAGCTTTGGTTTTCATCGTTTTAACTTTTCATGACTTTTTTTGGCATTATTTACGAGGAAAAAGACTCATGAATGTTAAATGAGATATTATTATTTTAAGGTTGTGATCCAACTGTTTTACTCATGTTTTTAATGTTTATTTGTTTTATATAATATGTCTGCTTTTACTTTTCTTCTATACTATTGTCGATTTCATTTACAGCATCTTGAATTGATTGGTACTATATAAGTAAACTTGTCTTGTCTATTTATACCTTAATCATAACATTCCTAGAATATCCAACCATATTTACAGAAGTAAAATGTAAAACATAAGCATAATAAACTGTTAGTGGTATATAAACATATGTGGCTCTTTAGGAATTAAAAAAATAAAGACATACAAACATACGTCTTTATGTATATTTTCCCTACATTATAAATCACATCAAAATAAAGTTTGTATCTGTTGGTGAGATATCATTATTTTTAGATCTAGATAATAAAAAAAAGCTTTGAAATGTTTCGATTCTGTAAAATCAGAACTTCCATGTAGGCGAGTTCAGTGTGTGCACCATGGATTTCTTTTTCATGCTCAGATTTTAAGCCTAGAGTTGAACAGGTTTATGAACCTTTCTGAAACTCCTGTTTTTAACTAAACTAGAAGCATGAGGGTGGAGACTTTGGTGAAGGCACTCACTAGGATGTAGCTGTGCTCTCACTGCTGGCTGCTGCCGGGAGCTTTTGTGGAGCGGGGCATCTGGAGGGGGGCTCGGGGGGCCTGACAGGGGGTCGGCAAATGGGATGTTTCTCTGCAGACTTTGTTCTGACCACACCATCAGAAGGTCCTAATAAACAAAACAAAAACCCAAAACAAAAGAGTGAAAATCAGCAGGTGATAAAAAACAAAATTGTTTAATATGTACAGCAGCCACATTAGAGCTGATTTCACTGCCTGACAGGGATGATGAATGAGCTACATCACTGATGAGAGGCAGAGATCCAATAAAACCGTGAGGACAAAAACAGCAAAAAAAGCTTCAATGTCTTTGGCATTTAGTGCTTAAAAAAAATGAATAAATACACCTGCCAGCTTCTGTGCCAATCACAGTTTTTTGGGAGGTCTACCCGCAAACTAAAAGAGAAGAAATCAAGAGATTGTCCAACCAATCAAAGC
>JAUZNJ010006272.1:0-18311 GCA_034780135.1 Jordanella pulchra | reverse complement strand
TATATATCATGAGGTCCTGAATATTACACAAATTAGCATATTTTTGTGATTAGTAATATTAAACACGTCACTTAGAAAGATAAAAAGCCAAATATATTGGTAAGGGATGCTGTTTCAAATGACCATTCTTCCAGCTGTAAAATAGGTTTTATAAATTTCAATAATTCTAGTGCTATTTTGTGGGACAAAAAGTCTAGAACGCTCCAAAGAGGCTCAATGATCATAATTCAACAGGAAGGATTGGTTCAAATCTACTCCCATCCTCATCATCCACCACTCCCATTGTCTGCCTGGAGGACATAAAGCTAAACATGAGTCCAAACTTTCTCCAGTTACACATCACCAAAGCCAAAGCTCTATTAGTTGGCACTCCTCACCAGGTCCTGTTATCTTCCATCTGTTTTCCAGCCAAGTTATCCCTCTCTGTAATTGGATCATCATATTTCACTTCATCACGTGAAATGTTTAAAACCTATTTTTCAGCCTTAAGAGTATCTAAAAGCTATCCCCTCATTGATGCTAGATAACAGATCCCTTCTCTTGCCTTCAGACCCAGTTTCTGTGGAGCTTTGCTCAAAGGGTTTCCTGCAATGAATATCCAGATACTTCAATAGATTGTTAACTTTGCTGCCAGAATCCTCATGAAAGTCCATGAAGGGAAAATAATCTCTTTAATTCTCTAAAAACTTCACCAACTTCCCACTTTACCAAAAGAATATTTTAAAAAACTGTTCTCATCATCCAGCAGTGAGTTCAGTGCTCAGTAATGTCTAAAGGATCTCTCCACACACCACTCATCCATCCACTACATAACACCACCCTGGGTGACAGTGGGTGACCAGGGCTTCACGGAGGACTTTAAAGAACATATTCAGGACTTCTTTTTTGAATAAAAATTGGGGTTTTTTTGTTGTTGTTGACACTTTGAGATCTTTTTTATTTCACTGAGCTGAACATTAGTGAAAATAAAATAAAACACTAACTTGTTACTTAAGAAGCACGCAAACCTGACAGCTTCTCGGATGATACGTTACCACAGGAAACCAAAGCGTGAAGTTGTTATCTGTGTGACGTACCAGAGGGATGTCGGCTTGTAATTATACCCGCTAACACTTCAAACCACAGGTGAACTGCTATCTGAGGTGTTGATGAATAGACTTTTACAACAACAAATGATGCAACCGTTTTTCCGAGTGACTATTAAAAAATCATCTCAAATAAAAACTTTACAAATGTGAAAAAATAAAATAACAAAATAACAAACTAACTGGTGCGTTTTATTGTGTTGATCTGTTTGAGGATTCAGGATCTTCACCCAAACCCCAGATTTAAATCAGAACATTTCAGCCTGGGATGTCGTGGTCGTTTTTTATTCTAAAGTTTATTAATAAAAACCTCCATTCTGGGACATTGACATGCAAGTATGAATAAAAGTATAACAGGGTTGAATTAAAAAAATAACTTCTGTTCGTAGTAGATAGTTCTGTCTAGTATAAAAAAAAAGAAAAACGTCTAATTCAAAACCAAACCATTTTTTATTTTTACACAGCCTTTAACTTTCTAAAAATGTTCACAGCCACTGAACTTTCTTAGTTGTAACCTCTCAGCATGACGCTTCCACCACCATGTTTCACCACATTCAGTTCAAAAATGCTTCATTAATCCTAAAGAAAATGAATAAATGGGGGGTTTTAAAAGTCTGGCATGCAGTCCAACAGCATGTAAATCAAAAAGTTCAGTTTTGTTCTCCTCTGACCAGAAGACTGTCATCTGTTTAATGTTTTGACTTTATGTCCACATGTAAACTGTAAACAGGCGTATTAATTACATCATTTCAACAATGGCTTTCTCCTTCCCGCTCCTCCATAAACGCAGGTTTGCTTGCAACTAATGGTAGAGGAGATTTGTTAGAGTTTAAAATATTGTTAAAGGACCTAATGCTGCTTTAAAGTCTCTTCATGACTATAATTTGTCTGCAGTTCTTCTTAAGGTGGGTTCCCACCGAACGTGTTTTCAGCAGCCGATTTACATTGTATCCCGAAGAAGAGGTGCGTTCAGGGACTGGAGGTGAGAAAGGTTTGGCTTTTTCCAATCAAATTGAAAGATAGAAACAACATTGTTGTCAGAGCATGAATACAGGCTTTAAAAATATATTTTATCTTAATCTTTTCTGTTGGTTTACCAGAAACAATTCCAATAAAATACAGTAGTTTTGATTGTAAATGTATACATTATAGGAATGTTCAAGTAATAAGACTACTTTTGGAATGTACTATACTTTACCCAGAAATGCACACTGAAAAAATGTCAGAATTTTGTCCAAATTTCACCTAAATAAGGACAAAGTAATGTCAGGTCTGTTTAGCCCATCTTCATCAGACCTAAACCCAGCTGTAGGTATCTCAGTGCATTTATCTGGTTTGATATCATCTTTACACCACATTTACACATTTTTTAGACAAGATTACACACCCTCTGAAATATGGCTTACTTTAAAGAAAAGCAAAAAACAAAAGTAAAACTGCAGTAAAGAGTATCCACTAACTTTGTATAGTATTGATTCCTACACATCCTCAGAGGACTGCGAGAGCTCAGATGTGTTGAAAGTACAAAGCTGGACTAGTTATAAGCAAAAACAGAACAGAGAAACATATGGAAACCCCTTCATTATTCTTTATTTTGAAAAGTTAACAGATCATCATCCAACTTTTTTTTTTACTCTGGGGCTATTAACACTTGAAGAACTAAAATAAATGTAGTTTTGAGATCAGATAGGAGCTCCGACTAGAACCAGCACTCCGCTTTTCTTCATTCTCAGTCACTTTGTGTCGGGTCATTATTATATTGCTAAGTCCAGTTCTGCTTCAGCTTCTTTGTCTTTTACACATGATCTCTAATTTTCATCAAGGGCCCTCTGTTGAAGGTACAGCTCACGATGGATGCTTTGATGCTGAACCCAGCAGGCTCTGAAACACAGCATTACCAAATTATGATCCCTCCTCCCCCGTTCATGGTTGGCTCTCTCTGAAACACTGTACCCAGTTCATCCCAAACATGATCTCTGTTCTGGTGACCAAACAATTACATTTTAGATTAATCCAACATTTCCAATCCACCTGATTGTAATCACACTCCTTCACATGTTAATGAGTGTGATTAAATCAGGTGGATTATTTACATCTCTAGTCTATACAACTAACAGGTATAATACTAATAGAATAAAGAAAAAGAGGATCAAAAATAAAAGTTTAAATATTTCAAAGTCATAAACAGTGTAGAATCATCTTTATTTAGCTGAGGAATAATGTTCATGTTTTCTGTTCCTGTTTTTTGATCATGTGCAGAAAACACAATAATCACCAAATATTGCATTTTGTTTCATTCATTAGTTTTATAAATAATTTGAAGTTTTGTAGTGTTATTAATCCTCAATTTTCTAACTATTGGTTAAATTTATATCAAATGTTTGTATGCTCTGATTTTGTCACACAGCTTTATATTTGATGAAATAGTTTTTTTGTGCTCACTACTCCTGACTGATACAATAAAATCATTTTGATCCTTTCTATTTACTTTGAAAATGATGACTTTATTTGAAAGAATATGTCAGAAAATACATTTTAAGGACAGCTGGACTTTTCATTTTGAATCTTCGCCCACAAAAAAAAAGAAGACTGAAAAGAAAAAGAACAAATGGCAAATATACCTGCTGCCACACAAAACAAAATGCAAGAAAAAAAGAAAATCAAACCAAATATTTCTGAGAGACGAGGGTCTTGTGACAGCAGATTAAAAGGTTAGGCAGGCAATTAATTAAAAAAAAAATAAGGTTGAAATAAAATGAACGTAAAGAATGTAATATTTAATAAATATCTTATGATTATATGAGCTGGGACAGAAAATGACCATGTTGCACTTTTAGCTTCAGCTGTGTTTAGGTTGGATCATAGTTTTAGGGGTGCATCAATAGACTTTTTCTGGCTAATAATCGATCTTTAAAAGCTAACATGGCGATTTTGACTCTGCAGTAGTTGTTAGAAGATCATAACACACCTTGGATGCTTCAATCTCATCCATCCTTCTTCTCCAGCTTATTCCGTCAGGGTCTTAGTGTCTATCTCCAGCAGTCTACTGTATGGGGGCAAGGCGGGATCAACCCTTAACAGGTCACCATAACAGGGCAACACAGAGACATACAACACATTCACACTTAAGGACAATTTAGGGAAGCTAATTAACCTAACAGTCATGTTTGTGGACTATGGGAGGAAGCCAGAGTACCCAGAGAGAACCCACGCATGCACGGGGAGAACATGCAAACTGCATGCAGAAAGACCCTTAAAACCAGAACCGTCTCCCTGGAAGGCAACAGTGCTACCCAATGATCCACTGTGTAGCCAGCTTCAATCTCATTGTATTAAAAAAATAAAGATCAATACATGTGAAAAAATAAAAACTTTGATTGCATAAGATAACGCTCTCCATGCTTAGATGTGAAACCAGGTAAACAGCTGATCAAATCTCCCAAAATAAGAGAATTATAGTTATAAATTGGTGCACCCCTACTGTTTATCTGCTATATCTGGGTCTTGAGAGGTGACCTTTGGATCTGTGTCTTACCTAATATATGAATAATGAACTATGGCTCTATTTTTGGTTTCATGCTTTTGTTCCGTGCTTTCATAGAAAATGTGGTCCTAGCTTAGCCCCTCTGGTAAATCCGCTTGCATTTCCAAGTCAACATGAGTTACAGATAAACTTTTAATGGTTAATCTCTATAATTGATGCTCAGGATACAAGACTGGATGATGCAAAACAATTTGGTTTAAAAAGCTATTAGGGTTTGCAATCAGGTTATTTCAGCTTTTTTTCTGTTTAGTAAAGAAGAATATTGTAATTTTAGGGTTAGAAAATGCTTTAAAATATTTTTTTTCTACATTAGAAGAGTCAGGAATTTTAGCAGGGGTTTGTAAACCTGTGGGACATCAGCACTGCCTGGTGTTTGGAGATGACAAGAAACACAAAATCTTGCATCATACATGATGATCATTTGTGTGTGTGTGTGTGTGGGGGGGGGGGGGCATAAAGAGAGAAGGACAACAAAGAACAATGAGAAAAGGAGCAGAGCAATGCAAAGGAGGGTGCTTTACAGGTTGATACAGCAGAGAGAGGGAGCTTAGCAGGCATAAAAAGGAGCAGAGAGAGGCGGCAAAAGTTGAAAGGTGACGGTGAGTGAGGTTAACAGATGGACAACCTGGACAGGGTTGAGCTCTGCTACCCTCAGCTCCTGAACAGGTCCTGCAGCGGAGTGAAGCGACCTCGCTCTGAGGCCCTCCTGCTCTACACGCTGCTCTCCTCCATCACCGTCCTCACCGTTGCATTAAACCTGCTGGTGATCATCTCCATCTCCTACTTCAGACAGCTGCAGACCCCCACCAACATGCTGCTGCTGTCCTTGGCCACCTCAGATCTCCTGGTGGGGCTGCTGGTGATGCCGGTGGAAGCGGTGCGCTTCATTGAGCCCTGCTGGCTGCTGGGTGAGGTCATGTGTGCTCTTTCTTATATTGTCGGCTTCACTCTCACCTCAGCCTCTGTGGGGAACATGGTGCTCATATCCATGGATCGTTACGTAGCCATCTGCTTTCCCCTGCAGTACCCCACTAAAATCACTCGCAGCAGAACTGAAGCGTCTGTCAGCCTCTGCTGGGCCTGCTCTCTCCTGTATAACGGCCTCATCTTAAAGGATCATCTCAGGCAGCCAGACAGATACAACTCCTGCTATGGGGAGTGTTTGGTGGTCATCAGCTACGTCTCAGGAACCGTCGACCTTGTGTTCACCTTCATCGCCCCTTGCTCAGCTATTGTCCTCTTGTACATGAGAGTGTTTGTAGAGGCGGCATCGCAGGCCAGAGCCATGCGCTCTCAGGTTGCAGCCGTCACAGTCACAGCAAAGAAATCCGAGAAGAAAGCAGCCAGGACTCTCGGTATCGTTATATTCATGTTTCTCATGACTTTCTGTCCGTATTATTACCCGTCTCTAGCAGGACAGGACATCTCCAACAATGCCTCGTCTTGGGCTATCGTGTCCTGGATGGTGTATTTTAATTCCTGTTTGAATCCACTCATATATGCCTTCTTCTATCCCTGGTTCAGAAGAAGTATTTATTTAATAGTCACCCTGAAAATCCTTAAGCATGATTGCTCTCAGGCAAACATACTTTAGAAAACCTAAAGATTTATGAAGTTAAAGTTATTTTATAAGCAGAACTGGGACTTTTTATGCATCTGATTATTGTCCTGCTGAGTAATGAGACAAAATAACCTGCAGCTACAGCAGGAGGATGATGATGAGATGAAGGTTTTCACTGTTTATATTAAAGGTTTAGATCATTAACATGGACGTTTTAAATGACCAAACCAGTCTCTATATTTCAGTTTTTGACATATAGACATTTGAAGTTTATTTGTGAAATTGACAAAACTTGAATTTCACTCTGCAAGAAATACCTTGATCTTAAAATCTAGAGCTGCTTATTGAATATTTGATCACTTTTATCATTTTCTGATCCTCAATAAAATATAGTTGAAATAATGCCTGGAAAAAAAAAAAAGCTCATGGCTTTAGCTTCTTTTATGGGGTCGAGTTTTCTTCAAGTAAATCATTTTAAAAACTAAAATCAAAATATTTTCTTTCCGAGTGTCATTTCTAAGCAAAAAAACCTAAAACTGTCGGATGGCTGCAACAGTGAAGCTGCGGTCGAGATGCATTCACAGGGTCAGTATGTCGGTTTCTCTCACTATTGGCTGTTTTCTCAGGTTAGATAAAAGCTATTTTAGTCTTTCTTTAGACATTATCTTAGAATATTATCTAACTTTTTATGGCTTAGATTCTTAAAAGAAAAACATATGTATTACAAGCTCTCCAAAAAAACTTTATTATTGCTTTTATGGCGTTAATAATAACATGATTTTTTTAAATCAAATAAAACAAACATCTGTCAGGGATGTAAAGTTGGATATAATAAAAAAATGTCTTATGTAAATTAAAAAAACAAATTCTCTCCTTCTGTTTACAACATCTGGAAGCATCAAGCTAAGAAATATAACAGCAGAGCAGCAAAGGCTATTAAACATAAAATCAAAGTTTGGTTGTTTCTTTTTAAACAGGTAGAAATTGTTCGATGTAAGTTAACGACATAAAAGATGCAACAAATAAAATAAAATCTAGTTTATTCACATAAAAAACAGGACATATACAAAATGTTTAAAAATAGAGGTTATAACAAGCCTTGTGAAAAATATGAAACAATTAAAAAAAAAACAACAATGTGGAAGTCCTCATCTTTTGGTCTGAGAACGGAGCTCTCTCACTTCTGCAAAAGAGGAGAGCAAAAAGTCCAAGACTTAGATGTCTATTAAACTACAGAACAGGCAAATACTGATACTATTACTGCATTTATAGAGCTGTACTATTAGGAGAAAGATAAAGTTACTGCTATTTCTTACAATGAAAGTAAAACTACCTCAACAGTTATTACCTCTGCCAAGGATGTTATGCTTTCATCTGTTTGTTTTGAAAAGAACTATTATACATCTGATTATTGTCCTGGCGGTTATCCAGATCATCACCCACATTTAATTATTTGTCAATGCTTATAATACGCCCCTTCTGTAAAAATCTGAGCAAAATCCACCTGACACTTTTCAAGTTATTTTGAAAACAGACAAACGCACAAACGAGCTTCTTGGCAGAGGTCTGCACTATCCAAGTGCTTTACTAGTTCTTAGTTATGATATAATAATATGCAACATATACCAGGGATTTCATGGGGCCAAAAGTCATCACAGGCTGGACAGTGTGGCTCCATTCTTCCTTTGAAATATCTGGCCACACAAGGGTTGTGGATTTTTATTCCACAGGAGGGATTCTCACAAATCTGGCACTTTGGTAAAAGACAAAAGAGAGAAGAAGCTTTAATCCACTGTTTCCATTTAAAGGTTTGTTTTAAAGGGAAAGTTGTGTTTTATTTAAAATAAAAAAACTTTCATTTCATATCTGAACAACTTTAGGCATTTATGGAGATGTTTGTTAAAACGGTACAATAAAGCAATGAACACAGACGATCCTACTTATTGAATAAATCCCATTTTACTTCTTTTAAGTTTAGCATTTGCTTTTGGATAGAAACGTTTAAATCTGCATGTCCTTTTATTGATCCTAGTCTTTATTTCCATACATACAGTTGAAAGACGTTTACCTGAAAGGCCACGTTGTGACAGATGTGGCACACTTTGACCTGGTCCTGATACATTGCACGGATATATGGCTCCATCTCTATGATACATCGAGTTGACAGATTGTACTCCCCATGACTCTGCGTTTAGAAAAGAGCAACAGATTAGACTATGAAGCAAGGAATGGGATTACGAATATGTCACACAGTTAGTTAAAAAAGCTGATTCTAGAGCTGTGGATTTGTTTCATGTTTTGTTTCTTCATACAGTAGATTGAATGTTTTGAAGATGTTTTCCTTTTTATTTGCTACAGAAAACCTCAGCATTCCACTCCTCTTCCTGTTCCTCAGGGTAAAGCTGTTCCAGCCGCTTCCTGTTTGATGTTTTTTTCTGTAACCTTCAAGTCTAACCATGGATTCTTAATTGGGCTGAGGTCTGGACTTGAACTAGGCCAGTTCCTAAAAGATTTGAACGCCTCTTAAACCAGTCAGGAGTTGCTTTAGCTAAATGCTCTGAGTTGTGGTCCTGCTGGAAGGTGAACCACCTCTGTCCGTCTCAAATCACAGGTAAACCAGCTGAAGAATGCTGCTGTGTTTATCCCCGTCCATGTGAGCTTCTATGTCTCCCAGGTGTGACGCCTCTAAGCTCAGTAGTGCTGCAGCCTCTGGAGGTTTCAGGAAAGCTGGGTTTATACTGAACGATCATGTCATAGTAGGAGTGTTTGACTTTTGATGATGGGTTGCACCAAAACTTTTTAGGGGGTTTAAGGAAAGAAAAAAAAAACATGCACAGAACTATTTAACTCTTTTTATTGTTTTAATACGATTATAGAAAAAAAGTTATTAGTTCACTCTGTTAGCTTCAGTTCCTTGTTCTAACTGTATAATACCCGACAATAAATCAACTACAACAAAAATACAAAAAAATGAGGCTGATCTAAACCTTTTTATGACTGTACATAATCTTATTAGACTAAAAAATAAAATACTATGACTTTATCAGCAGGAGCTCATTCTGGTTTTAATACAATGACTTTCAGATGAAATGATGGCGCTCTGATGACTTATATTTTATCTCTTTGTTTTAAACTTTGTTTCTACGCCTATTTCTAAGTAATTTTAAGTTGTTTTTTTTAAGTAATTCAATTCAATAAAATTCCAATTCAAAAATACTTTATTTATACCAAATGGAAATTAAATTACCATAACAAGATCCCATGTCTGAAGGTCAGTGTTAGGAAAGTTACCTATAAAAAGTAACTAGTTATAGTTACTAGTTACTTCCCCACAAACGCGAGTCAGTAACTCGGTTACTTCTCAGTGAAAGTAACTCGTTACAAGCCAAAGAAACAATGCATAATACATCTAGGTTTAATTATGGAATATAAGGTGTTGTTATTAATTAAAAAAACAAGCACATCTGAAAACATTGGAGACTAATCTGCACTTTGTGTGAGGTTTGACAAGTCAGTTACAATATGATTATGTAGATGAGATGATTGTTCTACTTTATAATAGAAGAAAAATTCTCAGACTTTATTGGGCTATAAAATAGATATCAAGCTGGAAAATAATGCTTTTTAAGCATTTTTAAAAAAAAAGATAATACATATGAATTAAACAGGGATTACACTATTCCAGAAAGGGAAAAAAAAAAAACTGTCCAGAGTGTATGATCCCTGGAAAACATAAACCAAAACATTAAATCATTACAGCCCAGAGAAAGTAAAGAACTTTGATTAAAGGCAGCAGCTCAGTCAGTGTTAGGATGATGTGAGGACCTTCTTCAGATCACATAAAGTCTCTGTTCCTGAACATAATGAGCAGATCACAGAAACATTTATCCTTCAGTAGTGCTTTACTGTAGCAATGCTGGGATTGAATTAGTGGCTCTGCACCATTGTTTCTCCTCTGTGCTCATGCTGAAGGTGTGCGTAGCTGTTGCATGCGCCACATACACCATGAGTCTGGAGTCCTTATTTATACACATTAGGTAAAGAATCATACATGTTACTGACTTTTACAAATTAATTAGTTGCAGCACTAGTTACTGGAAAAGTGACGTAGTTACTGTAACGCGTTACTTAATAACGTTTTAGTCCCAAGACTGCTGGAGATATCATACTGCCAATCCACACAATCCTTGATCGAAGAAATAAAAGAGGCAAGGAAGTCAACCTTTTTCCCTTGTATGCATGAAAACAAAAAGAAGTCCAAGATCAAGAGTCACAAAGTGCAAAAAGGGCTGGATGCCAAGAGGGATAAAACAAGAGCAAAATATAATATGAACGTTGGGACTCAGTGAAGAGGGAGCTAAAGCTGCCAAAATGAAGGAGCGAACAGCAATGTTAACGTCTGCTGATCGGACACTTGGTGTGTATTGTTTGATTCTAGAATGAACGTATGGTTTTGGCCAATTCTTTAAATAGCAAAACAAAAAACAGTTTTGGAGTGGAGGTTCACCTGCCTGCAGATCCACACCCCATACATCAACCGCTGCTTCTGTTTAGTGGTTGATATTAAAGGTCCCATATTATGCAAAATTCACATCAATAACATTTGCTAACAGTGATATGTGTCCTGAAGCCTGTGAACGACGTTCACAAATGTAAAAAAGAAAAGCCTTTCACCTCTATTATTGCCTTTCTCCACCTCTTCGCCAATCCCTGCTCAAAACTGCATTGTTTGGGGTGTGGCGTTAAGCACACGACGCTGGTTCGATCCGACCAGTCAACCTTTGCCACATGTCTTCCCTTCTCTCTACAACCCATTTCCTGTCTGCCTACTGTCAATATTAATGCTAAAATAAAGCCTACAACAGAACTGCTCTGTTAGAAATACGCAGTCCAGAGCAGCTCTTTGATCAAGCTACAGCCTTCATCGAATGTTTTGTTCTGCGATCCTAGGCGCCATCATTATGAATTCTGAGTGGTTGCCATGGTTGCGGGTGGTAGGGACGCAGCCTTTGGGAGGATGAGGCGTGGAAAGCCAAAGCTGCTCGTCCAGAGGAGGGCTGAATAAGGAGGTTTTTGGTACCTCCTAATCCGAGAGGAATTTTCCTGTACCAATGACTAAAAACATGCTCTGGGGCCTTAGTGTTAATATTTTTTTATTTTCAAATGTTTAGGTGTGTTATGAAGGTCCAGTCAAAGTCCAGACATAAGCTGAAGATTTATGAGAAAACTGGAAAATGTCTCAAAGACTTTTTAATTTAACAATCAAACACTACTTTGTGTTGCTTAATCTAATCAAGCCTCAACAAAATGTGTAGAAGTTTGATGTAATGTAAGAAAATGTGAAACAGTTTGAACATCATTGCTACATTAGTAAGGCCCTATAAGTCAGTCAGCTTTGATCCAGTTCAGTGAATAATATATAATTCAAGTTTAGACCTGCTCAGGAGCGTAAAGATGTTCAAACCGCCCTTATTTAAAAGGAAAGAACAAGAGAAAGGGTTATTATTTCACCTCACACAGCCACTTGTCCTGAACGAGTCGAACCAGAAGCTGCTGCGTTTCACTCTTCTTCAGCTTTTTAGAGGTCATCATGTCAGTGCTGTTCAGGATATCAGTGGAAGAGGCCTTTCCGTTCTCAGAGCTAACAATTAAATCCATCTGAATTAGGAGAAATTAACAACACATTTTGGTGAATAAAAACACAGAGAAAAACAAACTAAACTCTATAGTCAGCATATTTACATAGATTTCTTAAAATAATTAATATTCAAGATAGATTTTCAGCATTTTTATTAAACCTGGAAGCTGTAACTGAATAGACTTCTCTCACTATTTTCCTGAACAGCTCCAGTTCGTTGTCTGCGTAATCTGACGTCATCCTGGTGATATCAGTTTCCGCCATGTTGACCTGCAGGACATCAGAGAGGTTCTGTTTTATTTAATCCAATCCCATAATCCCCACATCCACGCACATCCCAACTAATGTTTGCGTTACTTCAGATTCTTGTCTTTAAGACATTTTAGCATAAATCCACTGACCAAAGCGTAGTGTTGTTGGCCATCTTCCTCAGACATGCCTTTCCTAATCTGCATGAACATGGGCTGCAGCCTGGAGTTGATGGCTTCAATGAACTCATCCAGTTTGTCAGGAGCACAGTGTGCTGCAAATAAAAAAAAGAAGAATGAAATACGAGAAACTTTTGCTATGAGAAATAGGAGGGCAAATGTTTGCAGCTTTCAAACGACCAAATTCAGTTAAAATGAAGTACATATATTGATAGAATTATTATTTCTAGTTAACCTCATTTATGATCTAATAAACAGACTAAGTAAATATTTTTTACACATCATCCAAGTTATTTAAACAATTTGCACTAATGATTGGAGGAATGGGACAGTCTTCAAAGATCTGCTGCCATGTTCAGTCAAATGTGTATTAAAGGAGTGGAAAAGGTTCTCACCCCTATGTGTTTCACAGCAGTGCTGATAAAGTGACTTTGCTTCTTGTTCACTGATGATGCCAATGGCCATCATGCTCTGCAGAAACCTCCGATGGTTGTCTCCCAGCTGCCTTGACATAATTTCTGACAAAGAGAAAACAGGGATTACACAAACTGAAAAAAGGTTAGTCTTTGACAGATTACCACCAAACTCTAAACTGAAGGGTTTCACAAAACCACTTATAACAAATACCAGTTTGTTTACGCAATTAAACTTATAAGCTCTAGTTTTTGTAAGTCTTTGTAAAAATTCACAGCGAGTAAAGAAACTCATCGAGGGCATCAGAAGAGCATCATGGTTATCAGGTCATTCATAAATGGATAATGTCAGGAAAACATGAGATAATGTTGTCGCTTATTGCCATGGAGATGGACAGTCCAGTCTGCTCATCACTTTTGCATCATTTGGTCCGTCTGCAACCGTGCACGGGTGCTAAATTCACTCAATATAATTCTCAATATATATATATATAGATATCTATATATAGATATCTATATATATATATAAAACAAAGATTGCATTTGATCCAATTTCCGCTGCAAGACTAAATTTAAAAATGAAAGTTCTAACGTCTCAGATGTTAAAACACCTTCGAGACCATAGCGGATATCCTTGTAACACGATAGATTTTTAATTCAGATATTTTTCCGCTTGTTCAAACAACACGAACAATCTTTTCCTTGCTTTATGTTAATAAAAAAAGGAGTAGTCTGCAAACCTGCTTTCCTTGTTTAGCGCGGCTTCCGTCTTCTTCTTCTCGTGTTTAATTGCGGGTGAAAAAATTAGAAACAATCTATAATGGTAGATTACCGCCACCAGCTGGACTGGAGTGTGAATAAGAGATTAAAGTAGGCAAACTAGATTCTTTCTAGGGTTTCAATTTATCAAAAACATTACTTAATATATCCCTTCACTTATATTAATTCTCTTTTTATAGTAAAATCATTCATTTAATTATCAATTCTTGAACATATTTCCTTTCTAGTGTATGTGTTGCACTCCATGAAAACACACTGAACAGATTGAGGCACACAATGATCACGTCGCCTGGTCCCATAATGACCAACTATTTAAAGTTTTTTGTAAAGACCTGTGAGAACAGTTCTGATATGATTCATATTTTCAGCTTCTTACAGTTTTCCTCGTGTACAAATCCCAGAATGCTCTACAACTGTCTTCCTGTTTGCTTATATCCCTGAGGTCCTGAAAAGTTTTTTCCAACAAGGTTATATTTTCCATTCAGTTTTGCTAATTGGAATCTGAAGCTCTACATTTTTAAGATTTAAGTGACGTTTTTGTAAAAATGTCTGCATCTTTCTTTCCTTCCACTCCCATATGTTGCAGAACCTGAAAGAAATACTAATTTTAATTTTGTACTATGAGAATATGATTCAAAATCAAATTAACAATCTTTCCTTATATGATTAATGCTACAAAAAGATAGTCCATCAGGCTATCACATCATTTTTAAATCAGTCCATATAAACTCATAAGCATTACCATTAATTCTAGTGTATAGATAAGTTCCTCTCTTCTGTCCTGTACCTTTTTCGTGTTTTAGGACAGTATACTGCTGCTCCAATGTGCTCTAATCCTTTTGACGCATCTGTTGAGAGCATAAGTGATTCCCATTCCTTTCCTGTTCTAAACACCTATAGCTTGAAAGAGTAGTGAAAGATATTATTCAATACTAAAAAAAAACTGTTAATTTTACAATTTTCACATTTCACCATTATCAGAAAATTAAATGCACACACTATAGCTATATGTGCACGTCCACAAACTCCTGGAAGTTTAGAGGGGTGAATATTCCTAACATGGGAGTGTTTGGACCATGGTACAGAGAGAACACGCATAAAAGCCATATAGAATGGTGTGGATCAGGATGTGGACCTATAATCCTTTCATTGGGAGGGGGGGGGTCAGTTAGGGTAATATTCAACAGCTCCATGTACATCATAAAGTGATTCCCATCATTTACTGGTAATGCCATGAAACCTTTCTGGAGGTGGAGGTTAGTTTAAATCAGCAAAGCCCTCACCTGTTATGTCATGTTGCTGTGCCCTGCCTGTCAGCTGGAAAAAAAAAAGGACTCTAGTTTTCTCTTGCCTACAAATAAACACGAGTAACACTGATATTTGATTTAATAATATGATAATTTGATTGATATGATTGATTTGATTGATAATTTGATTGATATGATAATGATAATTTGATTCAAAAAGGTTGGATCAAGTCTTCTGATGTGAAAATGTTGTAAAATCTTCACTAAGATCATGAGATTATAAAACACCAGCCGCTGCATGTTTAACATCACTGCAGTGTAGGATATTACAAATTAAACTGGGGCTGATTGAGTAACCTGATGAGTAAATGTCTGCCTTCCTTCACTAAACCGAAGCAAATTCAACTAGCAAACAGTAAGTCTACGCAGTAGTAAAATGAAACAGAAAACCAAAAAGACTTATTCTAAAGGCTTTATTATGCCAACAAATTAAATAAGAACATATGATACAAGGTGTCTTGATTCTTTGATTATAATATAGCCTATTAACATTTAAATACAGTATCCGATGCCACAAAGCTTTAAACCTAATATTCCCCCAAATTTTCCTGTTTCTTTTTTATTTTATAACCAATTTCGAGTTCAAATGATGTCAGGAAACAGTTCAGCTGTCATTACTGTGCATATCAGAGCCAGAGCAGTGATCAGTGTGTTTGCACCAACGGAGACGACTCAGCTAAGGTACTGGAACTGAAGTCATGTTGTGCCTTAACTATTCACATGGCTTTGAATGGTGTGAAATAAAGTTAACGTGACTGTTGTTGAGAAAATGCTATAAAATAAAGATTTCTTTACAGTACGCTGATAAACCTAGATGCTGTACATTATTTCACCTGCTGATTTCTGGGTTATTTCAATACTTGCTTTTGAACCATCCAAGTCTATGCAAACACACTGACAATCTAAGGTTTACTTCTAGAATAAAATCAAATTCCTTTAGAATGAATTCATTGCTTTCTGCAGGTTTCATATAAAAAGAGATTTTTTTACATGGAAGGTCAGCACTGCCTTTGTTTTAAAATTTGAATTTTGTTTTTTTTAAACCAGGAGTTGAACTGACGTTCCTGTAATTTTGACATTGAGCAAAGTTTCAGAAATCTATATTTCCAATCTGGATAATTACTTGGCAGTGGTTGGAGAGTGTCTCTGTAAAGAAGGAGACGAGACCAATGAGGACATAAGCATGTGAGCAGAAGGTGCACAGTAATAATACTGATGTTTGAATTACTCAATACTTTCATGTTGATGTTGTTGCTTTAAAAGATTTACCTTTGAAAAGTCCTAACACCAAACAATCTGCTATATGGGTGCTCCTAGCTGAACAATTAAATATGAAATAACTCCCAGAAGAAAAAAAACAAACAAACCATTTTTTCATTACTGTCAAAATAACTGGGAAGCTTAAAGAGAAAAAAAAACAAAAAAACAATCCACAACATCTTCTATCATTATAACTCCATATTTCCAGGTGTGTGATGCTCGTCCTCCCAGTTCTGGCCTCCAGCGGCAGCTTCATTGTCATCAACATCTTATTTTTTTTCCAAAGTGCCCATCGTTGACTCAGTGTGCTTTCAGCCTCTGTAAAGTCTGATTTTCTTTCATTGGCTGAAAAAAAACGAAAAAAAAAAACCACACACTGCTCCTAAAAGACCATAAAATATGACATCAGGAGCTGAATAAGCAGAGGATGAATCGAATGTATCCGACTGTTAGAACAACAGGAAATAAAGTGTTCTTTGCTTCTGCTAAACTGTTAGCTGAGAACTACAGTATGAAGCTTCCCTCCATCAGGCAACACATGACTGATAGGAACGCTTTGGGGGATTTTTCTGAGCGGCTGCTCTAGTGTGAATGTGATCTACCTTGTGTTTTAGTGACTGGGAGGAAAATGACCATGAGTGTTTATAGACTGTTGCAACTTCTCCTCTTTGGCCCTCCTGCTATGGCAAAGCTGCAAAGGAGGAAAAAAAAGGAGACATTCCCACATTACTCTCTCATTTCTTCACTTGTGAAAGTTCACTTTTCATTTCATCATTTAGAAATCCCCGATACAAAACCCCCCAAAACATTTGAATCAGATCTAGAAACCTTCACAGGTTTACTTTCGTACAACTGTCTCCCCATTAACAGTAAATATACGCGTCATCGGCAGGTAATCAGACAGTATTTGCTTTCTAGGACAGTAACCTGGGTGAAGGCAGCTCCTGGAGTATCTGACACACGGTGCCAACACTGAGAATGAAGGGGTCAAGATACAGAAGCTGTAATAAGGATGCATTAAAGGGCATCATCAGCAGTGGAGAGTGTTCCATAGGACTAACATTTTGGTGTTTATGGGGGCCGAAGACATTTGTAAAATCAATGCTCTATGTTCCTCGGTACTCATGGACATGGATCCTTCAGGGAAGCTGCAGCCTAGATGCACTGAGGAGCAGCATCAGAGATCTATCATACTTTAAAAGCATCAATGCTCCCTGCTAGCTCAGTTAATTACACATCTGATGTTAATTGTGTCGTTGTTTTGCTAACATTTTCTTAGAAATTCTTTGAGTTTCATGAATGCACATTTTGTACATTTTTCCCTACATCCTGATCATTTGAACATTTCATCTGATCCACATAAACAGTTTAAGAGCTGAAGACTTATAGATGCTTCCTTTTCTCACCGTTCTCTTCTCCATGAAGCTGGTTAGGAATTCATCTATATCAATGCGTCCCTCTAGGAAGTTTTCAGCCGTCTCCTCGGACTCCTCCTCTGCCTGGTGGGCGGCGACTTTTAACCGAGCCTGCAGGGTGCTCAGACTGCAACTCTAATCAAAAGTAAAACGGTTCAAATGGGAAGAGAGCGTCACAAAAGTCATGAATTCACTACATAACAGAAACATGCGCCTGTAAAAGACCTGTTTTTACATCAAAACATGTGGTGAGTAAATCCATTTACCTCACTGAGTTCATGCTGTCTCTGCATCTTCGTCTCAAAGGCTGACTTCATCTCAGTCAGCTGTTCAAACTGTGCAAAAAAACAGACGGAAAACCAGATGAGCAGCAGGACGGTGATGAGAACCAGGCTGCAGTGCACGTGTGAGCAGGAGAGAAACACTAACCTTGTAAAGCATCTCTTGTCTTTTCCCTTCCAGCTGCGGCTCCATGTGGAGATTTTTTTCTACAAACCCCAAAATGCATGTATTTTTATACAACTTCACCAGACTACAGTCCCTTCACTAAAAAAGCAAACAAAACAAGAAAAAAAACAGCAAAGGAACTTACTAGCCATCTCTACAATACTGTTAACCAGTTCCTCTTTATCACTGGTGACCTGCTTGAGTTGTGGCAAACTCACAAAGAACTCCAGCAGCACATCCTCGTTTTCAGACATATCTGATAACTGTGTCAGACTGATGAGAGGGAAGAAAACGGTTAAGAAAACAATAACTAAGACAGAAAAAACACAATAGTGAAAAAGGACTCTTAACTAAAACTGTAGATCTATCTATCTATCTATCTATCTATCTATCTATCTATCTATCTATCTATCTATCTATCTATCTATCTATC
>JAUZNJ010006261.1:0-18311 GCA_034780135.1 Jordanella pulchra | reverse complement strand
AAACTGTTGAACTTTTTCCCCGTATCCGTGTGGTGTTCTGCATGTGGGTTAGAGCTCTGAAACCCACCATGACAGTTTCATTATGTAAAGCCAAGCTGATACTGACAAGTACAGAAGAATTTCCTTGGAGCTATAACGAAAAGTCCCTCAGCTGGAATAGGCAGTCTTCTAGTTTTACTTGACATTCTCTAGAAGTTGAGTAATTTAGTAAGGAGGTTTAACCTTTCTATAACTCGATTTTTAAATCAAGAAAAATGTATTCTTGATGACTGATTCCATAAAAGAAGGATATAATATGGATTTCATTTTTTTTAGAAGTTCTGAACAGCTTGGCACTATAAAAGGTTACATGCATAAAGGTAGGGATTTCCTCTTTTATAAGAACAATGTAATAACATTAAAACTGTAATTTTGATGATGGGATATTGCATATTCTATTTAAATGCAATACAAATGCATCTACTGTATTAAACTGTGCGTTATATGTGTGACCCACATTTAAGGTAACGTGTTTAGTGCTCTGGCTGCTGAGTGTTATGTCATGCTGTGAATAGATGTACTTCACCATTTATTGATTTCCTGTTTACAGAAGAAAAACAACCTTGCGGACATTGCAGTTCCAGTCTTCTCAGGACTGTTAGCTCCCTGACCCACAACCTGTTTGAGAAATTTACCACAACACTCCACTTCAAGCTTGTGCTGATAGTGAAAATGAAACACTTCAACAGCAAGCTGCACCATCATGGAAAACGGCCTCCCTTGGTCAAAACAGGGATGTTTGGTGACAGAATCTCTCTAAATACCCTGCTGATGTCAGGGAATACTGATAGACCTGCCAGAAGCTGGAAACTGTGGAGTCACTGACTTTTTAAGTGTTTTTACTTAACAAACCAAGAAATCCAAGTAGATTATTTGGTTTATATAGAATAGATTTAATGGGCTAATAAATTAACAGCCCTGCCACACCAAGTTTCTGAATAGAGAAAATATAGTGAAGCATTAATAACCCTCCATGTACATGATGCGTTATAGTTTAACCACACAATATACAGACTGCATATTATGGTGTCATGCATACTGATAAACATGTCTCTTTTTTATAAAGAAATCCTCTGGCACTTTCTTCCTTGACAATAATTTTGGTGATATAACTTGGTAAAAAAAAATAACATCAAGCTTTCAGCTAATTCAACTTTTTTGTTTAGTATATATTTTTTTACATCTAGCTTTAAAAATGTCTTCTTACAAGATGGTGGTTTTGTTCATATCCAAATTGTAAAGTTCATAGCCCAATAATAGGCTGTTAAATGTGTGATCTTTAATAAAAGACAATCATTCTTCACTTCCTTGATAGTAGAGCTCGGTCTAAATGTAAGTTAGCTGGCAAAAACCGACCAGGCAACACAGAAAGGAAATCAAAGGAAGACACAGCTTGATGATGGGTCTGAAGAGGAACAGGTGTGACAGTCTGCAACAGATCAAAAAGCTACACTCACACACAGAGCACACACCCAAGTGCACTAACATACCCCCCAAGTACATACACTGTAAAGAAAAGGGAGGATAAGATGAAGAGCAAATTTAATCCAAATTTTCATTGTGATCTTTGTGAAGCACAATAAAAGAGACATTTGGACATTGGTGAGGCCAATGCATATCTCTGGCAGACCATGGTTTTAAGGCAGGGAATACCCTGGACAGGTTGCCAGTCTGTCACAGGGAAACACAGAGACGTACACCCATGCACCCCCCTCCCCCACCACCCACCCCCCCCACACACACACACACACACACTCACACTTACAGAAAATGTATAGATTTAGAGAACAGCCATGTTTTTGGACTGTGGGAGGAAGCCGGAGTACCTGAGGAGGGCCCACGTATGCACGGGGAGAACATGCAAACTCCATGCAGAAAGATCCCATGTCAGGATCAAACCCTGAACCTTCTTGCTGCCAGGCAACACTGAGTAGCATTGTTGCTACCCACTGTATCACTGTGCAGCCATACAAAAGAAATTGTTTGGTTTATACTATTCTGTTTATTTTTATGGCCCTTTATTTACAGTAGCCCCAGTTCAAAACACACGTCATCTCCTGGCATTTTACTGAGACAATTTGATCAAAACGTACAGTTTCATTGGTGAACAGTTTTTATCAAGGAAAGCCATTTTATTTAATCAAATCATTCACTTGCAGGACATGCTACTTCTGGTTGAGCTTGCATTGATAATATTCGCTTGCATTTTTTTGTTGACTCTTCAGCATCCCTCACAATGAGCATGCATGCTGCAACAGATGAGAGGAAAAACTCCCTTTAACATAAAGAAATCTCCAGCAGAACCAGTGTGAGTATCCTTCTGCTAAGGCCTACATGAGGTTTAAGGAGATAGAAGCAGGGATACAAAGAGAAGCAGATATACAATATGTTTCTGTTAGCTAGCTGCACAGGTGGCCCTATCCAGGATAGACACAGTCAAACAGATAACAGCAGAAGCCATGAGAAACCACAACAGTTTAACCTTTTATGCTCTTGCTTTCTAAACTCTTGGTTTTGCCACGGTTAAATGTCCCATGTCCAACCATAATAGTTGTATCAACCTCCGAGACCACTCAGGTCTTCTAGTTCAGAGTAGCCTACTCTGTCCACCCAGAACCACAACATGGAGAAGCAGCATTTAGTTCCTATGCTCAACTTATCTGAAACAAACTCCCAGAAGAAGCATTTGGATCTTATATAGTATTTTAAAGCATTAGCAGAATATATGATTTTAGCTGGTTTAGAGAACAGTACTTTAACAGCAGCCCAATTAAATAGAATAGATTTTATACAATGTTTCGGAATAAAACCTCTACAGCTGGCGTGCAGGTGGAGCAGTGGTTAGTGCGCACGACCCATGCATGGAGGCCTTAGTCCTCGTCGCGGGCGACCCGGGTTTGAATCCGGCTTGTGGTCCTTTCCCGCATGTCTCTCCCCCTCTCTCATACCCCCTTTCCTGTCAGCCTACTGTCAGAAAAACAAGCCACTAGTGCCGTAAAAAGCTCAAAAACACCAAAAAAAATTGTACAGCTTTGGCATATTTTCAGCAAAATGTAACAGCTCTTTTGAGGTCAGTTATTAATATATACCGCCAATGTGTTTTCTTTTTTAAAGTTCTTTACTTATAACATGTGGCTCCAGTTTTTAGAGAAAATTTTCAGTGTTCCATATTTGGGTATTATAAAATATCATGTTTTCTCAAAGGCAAAATCTGTTTTGGAAAAAAGCAATCGTTTCATTGTGTTCCATACTGTTTTCCATAGTGTTGTTGTGATTGCTGTGATTATTTAAACCAACATAGTTCCCACAAAAAAACATGCCCACCTACTTTTTTGAATACAGGGGGTGGGAAAATAAATAAATAAAAGCAGTACCTACCCTGGAGTAGATCACCGTAACAAAATTCAACTCTTATTTTGATAGGTATCTTATGCTATTTTCCTATTCCGCAGCTGCTTTTCCAACTCTGAATGGAAACCTTTTTGCTGGCTGATAAGCCGCGTGCTTAAGCATGATAAGACTTGCAGCAGTGCATGTTGTTGAGGTAGTTGCTGAGAAACGTTGAGATAATACGTGGCAGCAGTTTTGCAAATTTAAATTTGGTAGATGTAGAACACGAACGGACCCAAGTGCACACAGGTAGACTGAAGCAGAGTGATGATTTGAAACTTTGATATCTAAAGAGAAAAGACTTAGAAACAGATCATGGGTTTTCCTATAGATATGGTGCAGCTGAAAAAAGATAACTTGGCAGCAAAATACCTAAGGATAGAATAGTGGCAGCAAAAAGATTCAAGGTGTGGAACCCGTATTTATCCATAAGGGTGAAAACAAACTTCAAGGAATATAAGTGGTGGTGGACAGAAGTACGGTAAGCTAATAACCAGGTGAAAAGAACTAAATGATACAATGGTAGGCCTTAATAGATGGAGAAGATCTGGCGGATTACACTGGCAAGAAAACAATAACACAGAACTGATTAAGAGCAGAGCTACCAGAAACCACAAATGAACTGGGAAACATCAAAAACACCTAGCAAGACCAGAGACACACATTTCCTGAAAGAAATAACGAGAAATTAAAAAGGATATATGTGACCCAGGCCACTTGCCTATGTTGACCAAAATCCAATACATATCTGAATCTTTCAAATGCAACCTGTTTCTGAATGGTCAGGTTACATTCACCCAACCTGTATGTCATTAATACTTGAAAAAAGGCCACTATTCAGTGGCCTCATACCATGCAGAAGTGGAAAGAAAAAGACAACAATGGTGGACAATAATGCAGAGAGCAGTCTTTTTTTCAATAATCTTGAAAACACAGCATTGTTAATGTACTGGTTCCAGTTGGAAAAGAAATGAAAGATGCTCTCCAGCACTACCATCTATGTTTACTTCCGTAAACACAGAGCACGCTTGCTACTCCTGATGTCATTGCGTCCTCTACTGAGCATGCGGGACACTTAAGTTGCATGAATGCAGTTCACCCAGGAGATCACATATGTTTGGAAATGTAAATGACTATGCAAAACAATTAAACTTAAAAAAAAAAATGGAATCGAGCATTTTGTCTTGCAGTGTGAACATATTCTACGTAAATTAGAACATCCTGAAACCTGAAACCTTTACTTAGTGTTAGTATTTATCTCTATTTATATCACTAACAGTAGTTTTCATTTTTTTCCCTTCAGATTTTAATAAACTAGAATAGGACTGAATCTGATACAACACCAGATAGTGGATGAATCCATCAACTTATTGAAAGCAGTGGGACCTTCTTCATGATAGATTTTTTTATATATATAGGTTAAATGCTGTTTTGTAATAATTTAAAAAGAAAAACAAGTTCACTAGGATTTAATCATGTGTTCATTGATATATTGTGTACATCTATTCCAATGGACTTCAATCTTAGGTTAGTTTAGTTGAGGTGGATCAGCACCAAATGCATAACAGCTTTGTTTTCAGTGTTTCAACCTCTCAGACCACTCAGGTCTTCTAGTTCAAGCCTACTGTGTCCACCCAGAACCAGAACCAAACATGGAGAAGCAGTATTTAGTTCCTCTGCTCCATTTATCTGGAAAAAACTCCAACAAGACTGTAAAACTGCTGAAAGCCTGAGTTCTTTGAAGTGAAAGTTAAAACCTCATTTGTTTAGAGCTGCCTTTGTCTGTTTAAGTTAAACTGTTAACTGAGGCATTATGAGTTTAAGTTTGTGGTCCAACTGTTTTATCTGTTTTACTAATGTTTTTTGCTGTTGTTGTTTATTTGCTTTTATTTGTCTTCTGTTCTGTTGTCTGTTTCATATACAACACTTTGAATTGTCCGTGTATTAGTTTGTGCTATACAAATAAACTTGTCTTACCTTAAATATATTTGGTATCTGTAGTTAGGTTTTGCCTACTAGCCTACTTTTATTTTGACCCTAAATTAAGTGCTGGATGATTTATTTTTTACTTTGTAAACATTTCAATAAATTTAGAGGATAATTACATGCCCTTGTCTTTTTTCTTACTGCTTGGTCCTTGGCAGACTATTGTAATAGGTCCCTTTCCAGTGAGAAAACAAAATCAGTAAAGAGGTGCTTTCATAAAGGTTCAGAAAGGTGCTTCTTCATTCATAGCGGCTTCTGTTCCACGACTTTTTCAAAACCTAGAAAAACTTTTTTCATTAAACACAATTATCCCTAAGGGTAATATACGCTGTTATGAAGTTATTGGTTATTTTACTTAAGGTAGAAAGAAAAGAGCACAATGTTTTTTTTTTTTTGGAAGGACGTTTTATATTTCAAATGAATTTAAATGCAGACCTCCTGGAAATGCCATGAAAACACTCCCCTTTTAAATTTCCGAGACATCACATAATATTTCTCAGAAAGCCCAGAAGGAAAAAGGTTGAAGAAGCATCAAGAACAAGTTACATAAAAACTTCAGTAAAAACTAAAAGGAGACATAGAGGTTAGTCTTTTTTCTTGAAGCCCTGCAAGAGATTTATTTAATAAGGTCTATGGAGAACCAAGTCTTACATTGTTAAAAACAAATACATTAATAAATAATTGCTCAGTAAATAAACATGAATAAAATTTCTACAGTGAGACATAAAAATATACACCTCGTTTAATTATCTTTCTTTGTTTGTTTATCTTTTTTCTATCCAGTTGCTCTTTACTTTTACAGTTTATGAGCTTTGTTTTTACTATTTTAAACAACAGGTTTGTGATCTAAGTCTCTGCCCTGATCAGAGATTCTCTCTTTGTGTTACTTAGTTGTGTGGGCACATCAGAGTTTATAATTAGAATGGCACACGCCGGCTCTGAAGTTGCTCTATGTGATGAGATTCTTTATTTTGTTGTCTGGATAGACCCAGCAAACATACTGATCCGCCTTTAACCAACTAACGAGAGGCTTAAAGTGGTAATCCTTTGCAAGCTCCAGTCGTCACTGCTTCTTACATATCTGAAGAACAGATGTTATTTTAGAGCAGATTGTCCAATACCAACAGAATTGACGTTGATGAGAATGGAATGGTCCTTTCAGCAGGTAGTTTTGGAATCAGTTTTATTTCAGTGGTTCCCATCCCTGGTCCTCAGGGACTCCTGCCTTACATGTTTAAGATATGTCTCTGTTCCAGCACACCCGATTCAAATGAGGGCCCCTCCTCTGCAATCAAGTGTTTCAAAAGCCTGTTAATCATCCTTACTTTTCTGTTGTGATGCAACAAGGAGACGCCCAAAATATGTAGGACAGGGGTTCTTGAGGAAACTGCAGATATATCACAATCAGAGCACCTTGTATTTTTGTCAGACCTCTGTGAATGACAACGGAGCCTTTTGATTGTGGTTAAAAACGTGTAATGAGCAACATTAATCTACTATTTGAACTGATAATACATTTTGAATTTCACATTTAAATTAAATTAAACCAGACCTGACCATCATTGTTTAAGGAAAACATTCTCGTGGATATTATGGGAGAACAATATGTGTCATATTCACTTGGAATCTACCAAGTGACAAGGTAACATCACCCTTTCTTCACTGTTTAAGAAGAGTTAGGTATCCTTATTTACATCTTAAGTTTGCTGGAAATGAGACAAGGGACTGACTTCTACTGCCTAATGCACACTCTAAATGCAGGGGCTGCGGGTTCTGTTAGGGACGATAAGTGTGTGTCCATGTCTGCAGTTACCTGAAGCACACGTTCTGTCCAAGAGTCCACATGATAAATAAACTCAGGAATTGTGTAAAAAACACATTACCTTTTTCCCTTATAATCTGACATTGAAACAGACTAAGCTTTCTCTGTTTTAGTCCACATAAGCAAACTTGATTTTTTTTCTTTTTTTTTTAGGCCAAAGTTGAAATTAAAGCTTTCTTCAGATTAAAAGATTCTGATAAACATTAAGATCAACTGGTAGAATTTTTTTTCTTGTTAACTCAATTTCTTTAAAATGTTTTGGGTTTCCTTCCACCTGTCTCTATCCAAAATGTTACCTTTTGTCGCTCTTTGCTCCAGACCAAGCTATTGAAACTGAATTTGTTTTTCCTGTTACTTCTGTTTTCCCATGGGACTGACTGTAAGGAGTTTTTGCAGTCACTCCACAACATTGACTAAACTGCCCTTAAGGCATTTCATAACAAATTGAGAGTTATAGGGTCATTGTCTATTTGGTAGATTCATATTAACTTTAATATATTTGGAAATATTGCTTTAGTATTTCCATTGTTTTTCTTTCCTTGTGATATCATGTACTTTTTATTAGTGTACCAATCCCTCCTTCAGCAAAACACCCACACAACATGATGCTGCCAACCCTGAAGTTCACAGCTGCTATGTGTTCTCAGGATAGCAAGCTGTCCTCTTCTACTGGTCTTTATGGCTACATGTCTAAATCATGCCACTGAAAATGTCTCCAAAAACTAAGGTCCATGTCACTGAACAACTGTAACCTGTAATGTGTGTATTTTAATGTTGCTTTTGTTGATGCAGATACTTTTTACTCTGTCAATGGCCTTCAGGCGAAGTCAGGACATGACTTGTTTCACTGTGAATAATTACACTCTTTTATAACCTTTGCAGCTTGTTTTGCTTTTGCTGAGGAGTTTATATGCATGCTTTACATTGAAACACTTTAATCTCTGGCAGCCAGTGAGCATTTTTCTGCATAATAGTATGATAACTGAAGACTTCTATGGTATTTATACTTGTCTGTAATTGTGTGAGCAGATGAATATGGCACCCTCAGGCATGTGAAAATCATTTCCAAGAGTCAGTCAGACTTGTGGCCATCCATTCACTTATTATATCTAGTTGTTGTTTTTTCCAGAAATGAAAGAAGTTGTACTTCGATTAAACCTTTTTTAAGCATACACTTCTTTGTAATAACAGTATATCTAAGAGAAATATATTTTTTTCATTCTGGCATTTTATTCTTCTTAACATACACATGAAAGATGTCCAATTCATTGTAAGATAGTAAAAAAGGTGAAGTTTATTTCTATGCAATCTGGGGCCATACAACAGCATTATCAATTTACCAACAAGCAGCAATATAATCCTAAATCGATCAAATCATAGTATAATATACTATATTTCATGTTATATATCCACCAGCAGGTGATTGGTGGTATTGAACAATTATCTGGTCAACAGTTAGTAAAATAAGAAACCTTGCAGTTCTGACATTCCTGCAAGGTTCGCATTTCAAGGACACACCTTTTGTATGGCAAACATTCACTTTAACCGGTTTCATCACAGGCTAGAAGAAGAGAAATAACATCTCTGCTCTGCAAAACCACAGGCAAGGTGCTGATGTTAAGGTCTCTATTAGGGGACATAGAAACATGATGCACAGATTTACAACTAAGCTGGTGTCAGATGGTAACACAGTGAAATGTCAGTGATTCTCTCGAGAATGAGGGTGTTTGCCCAGTATGGCGGATTTGAACAAAAACTACAACCATTTATAATGAAATATATCACAGATAATGAGATATTAAGAAACAGATAGCCAACAACAGAACATACCACGGTAGTAAGTATAATACCCTAGACTACAATTCCACTTTACATCTTTACATGTCTGTCTCAAATTTTACACCTATAATGAGGCCTGGGTGGAGTGAAAGAGGATTAATCGGGCAGCATCCTGCTCCCTTGGTGCAGTAAACCTGAAAGCCACAGACATCATCACAGACCGCAAAGACTCTCAGCACGAACCCTATGGCCGGAAAAGCTCCCCACAGCAGCTGTTGTGTACCACCTGCTGAATTTATATCAAGACCTCCTGAGTATACTTATAAAAATAAAGTCACCTTTTTTTCAAAGATGACCTACATCAGCAATAAAATGGCACTGCTTTGGGGACATGCCGTCCACAGTCCTTCAATAAGGAAATTCATTCACGTATCAAAGTTGGTATGCAGTTTGATAAGACCGAGATGTGTGTCTTTCTTGGAAAACCTTTGTACTTGTTGAAAGAAGAACCAAGCTTCATCACCAGTTGACAAAAAATGAACCTAAAACTGAAACTAACCTACTTCAGTGGATTTCATTTTCAAATATTTCAAATAAAGTAAAAATACTAGCTCTCCATTTGTTCTGTGTTTAAGAAGCAACCTGGCAGAGCACAAATATTCCCTATAGGCAGACTGTTTCATTGTGTTTCACAGAGATCGGTAACCAAGAAGCAATGTTGGAACCCAAGGCAAGAAAAATGCTAATTGTTCCCTAAACAGAGGCTACAAAGGCCATAATAACGAGACAAATACTGAAAACTGATGAAGAGAAGCCAGTATCTCCTGTAGAATACAAAAAGGTATACAGTATGGAAAAATACGAACAAGTTGAAAAAATTATGCTGTTTCTGTCTTTTGCAGATGAGTTTAAAGGATTAACTTAGTAACACTATACAAGGTAGGTTGATAGAGAAAAATAACAAAGCAAACAATTCATGCACTGCAAAGGGATTCATCAATAGCTCTAAGTCCTACCAGTATGCAATGCATACAGGCCTTGCAGATCTATTTATGTTTGCAGAGTAAAAAGTAGAATGAAAAAAGTAACAAAGCACACATTTCTCCTCCATGTAGACATAAAAAGGCCCTCTGGCCAGGCATTTTAAGCATCAACGGGAATGTGTCCTGCACTCTCTCAAGACAGTCACTTTAGAGATCTAAGAACAGTCTAAGATGGGGAGGAAATTTTTGTAAAGAAGTGGCAACAAATAGAGCAATTCAGATCTTGTAGGAGTACACTCCTCATACTTCATCACTTCTTCACACTCATATTAAATTGAAACTGTAGACATTTCAATCTCTTTTTTCAGAATGAACTTGGTTACAAAATACTGAAAATAGATTCAGTGCATTTATTAGTAGCCTGAGTTAAACATTTTAAAATTCTATAATAACCTATATTTGCATAATATCATACTAAAGGAGTTATTCCTATCACATAAAAGTCAGTGAAGCAAAGTCAGAGCACAAAATCACTTTCAACTGATAATTCATACTCTCCATTTTTACTGATGTATGGATCTGATTTGACACAGGCTGCTTTAAAAGACTAGGGAGGGTAAACCAGGAAAGGACATTTTTATTCTAACTGTTATATACTGGGACTTTAACTCAAACAGTTCACTTGCTCAAAGTGCAGTAAGATTGGAAAAAATGTAACACTCCCCCAGTGGCTCTGTTGACAAATCTCTGAAATAGCCTCTCATGCTCACTGTTAGGAGTTCTGGAATAATGTGATTCTGTTGTAATGTTTCTCCCTCAAAGATCCTTGGAACCTTTTTAGTAGAGGTTTGGACTCTGACTTGATTACTTAAGACTTGATGTGGTTATATTAGAAAACACATTAGATTATTTGGACATGAGTATCTTTGCTTAAATATGACTTGATGCTCATTTTAAAGTAAAAAAAACCTCAAAACATTAAAATAGAATAATTGTAGACATAAAATGCTTTGTTTTCTTCCTCATGTCATTAATACTTTAGGGATAGCTTATCATGACTTGGACTTGTTAAACTAGACTTGCGACTCCCCAGATACTCCAGACTTAAGTAATAACTTTTTTTTTAACCTGACTTGATAAACTCCCTGAAATATCAGAATATTTTAGGTAGAAATCTTGTGGTCTCTTCCAATAAATTGAATCCTTCTTGGATTTTAGAAGCTAATGAACCAAAACAGCAGGTTAAATCATCGAAACACTTTACCAAACACAAATTACTTTAATCTCATACCAAATCAACCCCAAGGTTTAAATCCATTTGAAGATATGTGGAATAAGCTGAAGAAAAGAGAGTATTAGAGAGAACCCAAAATAGAGACTGAGCAAAGAAGAATGGTCAACTAACTTATTCATATTACACATGCTACAAATTTCTGAAACATTATAGGAGCTGTTATTGACTTGCTATACATATATAAGCAGGGGACTTTATAGATATATAAGTGTTTCAAAAGAATAGTTTCATACTATTTTAAACTAATATTGTAGCTTTCTTGTAACTGGCTTTGAATAACTTTGTTTGCTAAATTAGTGAATGTTGTAAATGCGTATGGTTTTAAAATTTAGACAACACTCATGCTATTATAATAAACCAAACTAACCTGTTTTTTATTATTTCATTGTCTGTTAATGATTTATTTATTTTTTTAAATCAATGCCTTTATTGCTGTCTATTTTTAATCCTGCTTTCAAAGGTTACAAACTCAGAACATAGAGAACAGCGCTATTTTCTAAAATAAATAATGAATCTTTTGATTATTATATCTTTTAGTGCCTCCCCTTATTTAATTAAGTCAATTTCAGATTTTTCTCAATGTATTCTGTTTGCCTACATGTAGTAATGAGTATTTTTTATCAAACAAATGTCATGCGCTGCTGTGAAACAGCTCAAACCAAAGGCGACCTAATGCAGCTCAGCGTGGAGAGTGTTCCTCTGTCATCCAACACCAGCCCCAAATAAGATTACTGTGCAGAAAATACCCAGCCTCTCAGACTGCTCTGCTTTATCTCCTGCTTTTCACCACTCAAATTGTCTGCACATGAAAGAAAAGCCAGTAGCGAATGTAGCTCTTTGCTGCTCTCAGTTTATTGAGGTTAAAAGTGCTCTTTCACTCTTGCTTATTATGGAGAAGAATTGCAGCTTCTCCTTTGGATTGCTTTATCACAGAATGTTTCACCAGCATTCAAAGAATTATGCAGAATTGCATATCTTGCTTACATAAAAGCAGGCAAGTTTTATTTTAATTACTCACTTACTTACCTAAGTAGCCCTTAGCTAATTCAAACATGTATGGGAATGATTTTCTTTTCATGTTTGTGTTTCTGACAAGGATATACAAATCAAATGTGTCCTCATGTTATTGCTGAACATTATGTCTGAAGATTCTTTAAAAAAGTATAAATCAACATGCATGTTTAAATCTTAAGAGATTAAAATATAAAAATCAGCTAGTTTAATACGTCAGTCTTCAAATACTTTGCAGTTTTCTAAATTAGTTAACAAAGGTGACAATAAGAGAAGCACTTATTAGAGACATTATAAAGTCTTGTCCTTTAGAATTAGGGCAGTGATTTCTAAATAATTGTAGTAAAACAGAAATGAGCAGCCATTTTTCCTTAACATAAAACTTGTGTTTTTGTCTTGCTCAACAGGACTGATCTTTCATAATGTAAAAGCAACACGGAGGATATTTGCTGTAAATCAGTCAAAGGAAGGCAGTTAGCAAATAATAAGACAGAGAGCAAGGAGGGGGTGGATAACATGAAATAGAGAGAGAGAGAGATCTAAAGGAATAAGCTGAAAGTCTGAATCCTAATCCACTTGTAAGGTGGGCTCAAGCACAAATCAAAGTATCTGATGCAGCCTGGTTTATATTCAGCAGCTTCTTTGTGTATTTAAGTGGCTGGGTCATTTTGCAGTGATGTTCCTTTTTGAATAGCAGGTCCAGATGAGGGAAAAACTAAAACTGGGTCAAATCTGTAGACCTTGCTCTCTGCGGGAGAGAATGTTGAGCCCAAGCTTTAACTTCTTTGATGTCTGCTCAGTTTTTTTTTAGAACCTGTCTTCTTTCCGGTGTTGTAAGTTTAGAGACCTGTAATCAAACCTGATCTCCATAAGCAGGAGGATGCATCAACAAGCTGAAAAATGTTCTGTATGCGAAGCTTGCACAAAAAAGCAAAGTAATTTCTGGCTTCTCATTCGCTTTACTGAGTAATAACATGCAATCAAAATGAGCTGGGTCCATGGACATATATTATCATCTTCTATCAGGTTAAACTGTATAAACATTGAATGATTAATTATTAAAGTAGTACTTTTTTCCAAGGCTTCTTTTAATCATTGTGTTATTTTGAGTCCTCTGACCTATTCTATTCCTCATAAACTTTGAGATAGATTATTCATAATAGCAAAAATAAACACTTTAACACTGCTTTCCATTGACTAACAAAACTGTCAGTTTGCTCAAGGCAGGCAGCACGCAGAGTTTTAAATGAGCATTAGCGAGGAGATCATGTAGTTGCCTTGGTTCAGTCATTTATTTGTGCACAAAGAAAACATTCTGTTATTTTTAAATTCACCTCCACTTGTTATGCAGTTTCCTTTCAAAATAATGAAAAGGTACCTATTGATTTAGACCCCATTGTGACCTTCAGTTCAGTGCCTTAATTATGGCAGCTCTTCCCTGCAAACACATTTTTCAAACCAGTTCGCCATGTTAAATTTGTGACATGGACAGCACAGAAATCTATTGATTGGATGAACCTCAAGGTCTGCTAGTAATACGAGTTGGCATCCAGAACTGGCAGTTATCCTGACAGCTGAGACAGAAAGGTTGATCTGTAGAGTACGGAGTCAGTGTAGCTGCAGTGTTATCAACAGAAACATAGTGAATAAGAGGCATTGAACCGTTGCCAGCAGGGACTTATATGAAACCAACATCTTTTGGTTCAGCCACACTGCATAGCAACAAGCAGATAGCATCAAAACAAACACGAATAGCTGGTTAAAGCTAAAAATTGCCACCTCTGCTGAAAAATAAAGCCAACAACCAATAATCCTTTAGAGATTTAATTTTGGTGGATGCCTTTTGTAATGAATTGTGTTATTGCAGATGTACACCACCTGTGTGACGCCCTGCAGCATTGTTTCCATTCACCCCTCAAAAGTTTAAGACAAAATGTATGGAAGTTATGTGGGTCTCCTGAAGATAATGAAATATTCAGCACATCATACAAACATTGATGGTGATGTTTTATTTTACCTCCTTCAACACAAGCTAACCCTCATAAAATCTGTCATTTATCATTTTGCTAGCTCAGCTAATGTGTATGTGCTTCACAATGTTCTTATTAGACCCTGTATCAATGCTTTAACCACCTTAGGGAGAATATTTTTATCTCATGTAATACAATGAAATCGAATAACCACCTGAGTCCTGAAAACGAATGGCAAAAGAGGTATCTGCAAAGTGTTTTAATGCAGAGCAAACTACAGACATAGCTGCTAATTTTAAGGCATCTTCAGCCTCATGTCACCTTCCTTTAAAGCTATGTAAGGCTTAATAGGAGGTGTGATCATTTATTAATGGGAATGGGAATTCTTGCACTTTCCATAAAGTTTTTTTTGGTCCTGTTAAAAAATTTGCTGAGTCTAAAAAAGCTGTTAGTGGATGTACAATTACTGGACCATGATATAAGTTAACATGGTAAGGAAAGCAAAAATCAGTAAATAATTATAGCATCAAAAGCTAAATTAGTTTTACTTCTGTTTTCTGGAAGAATGTCAACAATTCATTGCTTATCAAACTGCAGGATGAATATTTCTGTGTCCCAGGAGAGACCAAATTCAAGTGCAAAATAGAGATGAGGTAAGATTCACAGCAGAAAACCTCTGCTACATGCATACTCAAAACGTAGGTACAGATTTTAGGTAGGAAAAAATAAATAAACTGCAATCCCTTTTAAAATCTAAATTCAAAGGTTTTGTCCAACCATAGCTGAACCAAGCATGAGTGCAACACAGAGAAACATTTTTTACAAATAGTTTGTAGTAAATCTATAGCTGCAATAATGTATTTTCTTTCTAGTTAACAGATCTTAAATTTTGGTTCCTACCCATCAACTGCACTCTGACTGTGCTAAAACCTGGTGACCAGGACTGTCCCTGGAACAAAAGGGTTAATCAGAGAAATATGTCCTTTTTTGCTTTGGTCATCCAGTAAAATAAGCAAATGACCCCCTGTAATTGTAAAGTTTTATTGAATACTTAGGTGATTACTTATCTCTGTGCTGTTGTATTTAGCTGTCCTAACATGTAAATACAGTGGAAGTCTTAAAATAAATATGTCAAAGCTTCCAAATTTATATCTGAGATTACCATAGTGCAACCTCTCCATGGCTGCTCTTGCTTGAGGGAAAGTACACATATTCTTGGCTTCAGTGTTTGATCAAGCTTTGGATGATCTTCAATGACATCAAAATACAATGGAAGACTTGTAATGAAAGAGAAGATGGATGGCCAATTTCTATGAAAGCAGCCAACTGATTGAGTAACAAGGCGTGGACCAATATCAAAATCAAATTTGGCTGCCATAGATGGCAGAACATGCTAAATGATGCAGTAAACAACGTTTATTTGCATTTGGTTAGTAGAAGTTTTACATTATTGTTTGAATGCAAAAAAGGAAATATTTTTCTGTAGTCTCAGGCTTTCATTAATTGCTTTTCTGATTGCTGAGAAAATGGCAAACATTGCCAGTTGCAGGATGTTTCTTTCTGCTCAGTGTGAGGGATTGCTGTTGATGAGTCAATGAGTTGATGCAATAAGACTTTTAAGATGATTTTTTAAACCTCAGTTTTAATATTTTTTGCCATCATCATCATGATTATTTTATTTAAAGAAAATAGACTCTTTTTTTCTTAAATGATGTAAATCTGTGTAATAATTAAATGACAAAAAGTAAATAAATTCTCTCCAAATGACAAAGCCATTCCCAGAACTCTGTTCCAACTTCCAGGATGAATGAAACCTAATTTATGAAGGGCTGGTTAGGAGTTGACTTGAATGAGGTACAAGGCATGTTTTGCATTCTCTCTGCATCTGCTAGATTTAAATATATCATGTGGAAAAGTTTTACAAAATATTTCGTTAGTCTAATTTGGAAAAATGAAACAAAATGGAGTGTATTGACCCAATAATTATGTTTTTGTGAGTGGGACTGGTCATTTTTTCTCTCTGACTTTTTTGCCATCCATTTATTTGGGCTTTCAGTTTTTATTCTATTCTTCCAACAATTCACCAGTTCATTCATCTTTGTGTTTATTGATTTACAGATTGATTTAGCCCATCCAACTGCTATTCATCTTTACATGAATCCACTCCCTATTCATCCATTCTTCCATGAACCACCCTGTTTCCACCTGTCCACATCAAGGCAGTCTCCATCAATTCAGGAAGCCATTGAACCATCACTCCTATCAATATCTTCCCTTCCCTCATAAATCAAATGAATTCTTACATCTTTCCTACATCTCTCTCTACCATCAAAACATATTTTGCTATAAAAGCCTAAGATTCTCTTAGTTAATTAGCCTATATCAGAAAGTCTGTCACATATAAAGTAAACATTAATATGCAGATTGTGTTATGACATTGGCTTTATTATGTAAACCGGTTGAATTTTTGTGAACTGGTGACCAAAACAACATATGTGTCAGCCTTGAAAAATCCTACCAATTAAATCTCTCTTTCAAGGCAAAACATATTACTTGTCCAGTGATGCATGCTTCCTGCGTCACCTGCCTGCCCTCTGATGGGAACTAATGTTTGTTCCTATGGTAACACATATTGGTGTAGGAACTAATGCATTTTGAAATTTGCATCAGATAAGGAAGATTTAGCGATAGCATTAGTGGTGGCGACTCAGACACGTACGCAGGGCCCTGAGTAATGGGGGTGAAGTCAGGCTGAATGGTTTAGTTTTCAGCGACGTGCAAGAGCAAATGAGGCTGGTTTTCAAAACCAAACAGTGAGCATTTTTTCCCCTCATTTGCCTCAAATCCTTTTAACCTGTGCCTCTGAAACACGATAGCAAACAACATGAATGGTTTACACCTGGGTGAGCAATAACGAACTACATAGCTGTTGAGAGGTTAAAGCCTGTGACCCATTGTGATATGGTGGTCCTGCAGGAGTAGAAGCTACCATTTGTGCAGACATGGAGATCATTAAATGCTACTGTAAAGACTGTCAATATTCTAATAGGAAAGGGTCCAGCAGTCACAAGGGCTGTTAAACTGTAAGATAAAAAGATAGAAGAACATGGGTGAACATGTGAAGTGAGCCAGAATAAAAGGTCGTTTCCTATAGCTCAGATTTTCCTTGAAAAAATACCTTCCCTCAAGCTAATCACACAGGAATTTTCTCATTTGAAAGCTCCTTTTCATATCGCTGTTGGAGTAAACACTCTTGACAGATCAGAGATGGAAAGAATGAGTTAACTAGCCACCACAACAACTGGTTGGAATGCATTTAGGGCACAGGGCCTCCGAGGAATTGCTGCCAAAGCTGGCAGCAGACAAACTGCTGACTGAGTCAGAGCTCCTAAAGCTGAGGTGTAACAAGACAGGAAACACCCAGTGGCTCTCTCCTCCTCCATTTGCATATTTATGCATGAGACCTGATTCAGTATGACACAACTGAACATAGGCTATTGCAGCTCCAACCAGAAGCTTTGTACCGTGTCAGAAAGCGATTAAACAGAGCTACGTGTTAAATCTGACGGTCACAGAAACACTAAATCTGCATGACTGACTTCGTTGAGACCATAAGAGCAATGCAATAAATGTGAAGTGAAAGGCATTGCTTTGTCATTCAGAGGGAATTTATTTATCAATTGTCCTTTAATGTTTCCATAGACGTACATCATTTTATGACAAAGGAGAATCTATGTTCTTTCATTAATGATTAAAATACTAAAACTGAGGTTCAAAAAAATTATATTGTCTTAAATAAAATGAGTAAACCTCTCGTGTGTTAAAACTCCATTATATTTTTTTTTTCCTGAGACAATGATGAAACCCAACTCTTTAAAGCAAAGTACAATAGTGGCTTTATAGCTCATGTGACTTGTTAATGGGGAGCAAGTGTGTTAAACTAATTTGTATCTCTCTTATACTGTCATGATGGGTTTACTTTTCAGTTGGCGAACCCACATACAGAACACCAAGACAGAAGCACTTTTCAGATAACA
>JAUZNJ010006250.1:0-18312 GCA_034780135.1 Jordanella pulchra | reverse complement strand
ATCCCATCAAGTCATCAGGTTAAGATTAGACTCACCTTGATGAGATGAATGGAGCCTGGTGCTGCTGCTGCTTGGGTGGAAAGAAAACCAGCAGCCACACGGCCCTTTCTGGAACCACTTCGACACCTGTGGTGTAAAGACTTAAACCAGCCTAGTGCAATTCCCTTAATTCTTACAAAATGTTTAAACCTTTCTAAAAAAATATTATGAACAACTGTAATGCAGCACTGAGATCTATCAGGGAAATTACAGATACAATCCATTATCTGAGGCCATGAGAATACCACTGGTGACTTTAACCAGTGCTTTTTCAGTGTTATTATGAGCTCTAAAGCATGAACCTCTTCAAAAGGTTAATTATGGTATAAGTGGTCACACATTGGTTAAAAATGAGTTATTTTCAAGAATTTAGATAAGAAAGGAAGATTAGATACAGGTTCAGGTCCAGGTCATGTTGGTCGAGAGGTTTCTTAAGTAAAGATATAATTACAGCTACCTTAAAGCCTGAGGTACATATCCCTGTAACATGGATATATTAAATAATCTAAAATGGAGGTGAAAGTTAGAGGAAGTAATTCCTTAGATAACTTGGTTGAAGCTGTATTTAACATACAAGTTGAAGGTCTAGATGAAGATAATAATTTAGCAAAGTCTGAAAGTTCAACTGTATTAAAACAGTCTAAACCAAGTTCAGATTCTATAGGTATCCCAGATACTGCTTCACCTTCCACAGAAAAAAAACAGTCTTTTAGAGGGATGCCAATGATTTTATTTTTAATATAATTAAAGTTATTTATAAATGAATCTCATAAAATAATAACCCCTAAGAGCAAGGGGCATGGACAGTTCAATATGTAATATTTGATAATAGTCTGAAAAAATGAACCTTTCTTTTGGGGGAGAACTATGTTGAGGTAATTTTGAAGGCTGCTTAAAAGTGGTCAGATAGAATAGGTCCATGAGGAAATATTTCTTCACATTCAATGTCATATGTCAGAACAAGGTTTAATTATGAAGATCAGAATACCCAGGACTATTATCATTTTGCACAAAGCCAGTGAGTCAAAGATTCCATTAAAGGCTTCATTTAAGCTATCACCTTTAATTTTGGCATGCATATTAAAATTCCCAACTATATTGACTTTTAAAATATCCATCCATCTATCTTCTCCCGCTTCATCCGTCAGGGTCGCGGTTGGGCCGGTGCCTATCTCCGGCAGACTATGGGCGTAAGGCGGGGTACACCCAGGACAGGATGCCAGTCTGTCGCAGGGCAACACATAATGTAGACTATAGACACAAGGACACTCAACCATTAACACACACTTACACCTAGGGACAATTGAGAGATGCCAATTAACCTAAAGGCCATGTTTTTGGACTATGGGAGGAAGCCAGAGTACCCGGAGAGAACCCACGCATGTATGGGGAGAACACACAAACTCCATGCAGAAAGACCCCAGGCCGGGATCGAACCTTCTTCCTTGTAGCAAGAAGGTTCCAGATAGGAACTCTTGAAACTGATCAAAAAATTGAGTGTCGGGACCTAGTAGATGGTACAATATTACAAACAGAAGAGGTTTTGTGGCTTTAATATTTGGATGGGAGAAAAAAAATTTACCAGTTTACTGGCAAAGGACTAATCAGAAAGTCAAACTTAAACTCAAATTGTTGTCAATATTCCTCCTGACCCAGAATTTCTGGGTGTGTGAAAATGTAAATAACTAAAAGAAGTTTCCTCCTTTATGCTCACATATTTATCTTGTTGCAGCCAAGTTTCTGTAAGACAACATAAATCAATTTCCCTGTATGAATTCTCAGTCAGAGGAATCTGTAGTTGGTGTGCTGATGTATTTATGCAGCACGGAGGTCCAAACTCCTAAGCCCATTCCAAGTGAAATGCTAATCAAATGGCTCAGCCTTGTTATTCTGAATTTTTAGCCTCTTTTGCTGTGCATGGGCTATATGATTGGTCTTTTGAATAATAATGGTAGTGCTTATGTAAATTCTTTTGAATGAGTTCCGTGACTGAATTGTAAGTTACCTTGCAAGCAGGAAAAATAGCAATGACATTTGTGAATTCAAAAACTCATGAAAATACATCTTGCCAGGAGCCAGATGAAGCGCTTGGCCTCAGCAAAGGAAATGTTCAGACCAATGAAATGCAGGGAAGTGTACAATGTCACCACGTCAACTAGAGGTGGAAAGCTGAAGCAAACCAAACATGGCTGTATCGGTTTTAGCACAGAAAAACGATCTTCTCTCTCTCCTGTTTCAACGGAGCAGAAATTCTTGGTAGAACACATTTTGTTTATTTTATTGAAAATCTATTGTGATAGTGTATAAAGTCAAAAGGATTAGAATTTTGTCCCAGTATTTATTGACCTGACTGTAGGTAACCTCCACCACACTTGGTTTAGCATCTGATCTGTCACTCAGTTGTCAAATGCCCCAAAGCATTGCTGTGATACTTTAATATATTTATTATCTATTCCATAGGGGTAGTAAATATGTTATTTACTCAAATCTTATTCTTTATGAACACAGGCCCTACTGGCTGTGTGTTAAAACAATAACTAAATGTGTGAATCGTGCTCAAATCATGGTCAAACAGATAATTCTGCATACCACAACTTCCGTTCAAAATATAAGAGTTTATTAACAAAAATCATTCAGCTCCAAGACAAACATATTTCAGTGTAACACTTGACTAAATACTAGTGAAACTCAACTAAAACTAAGCTACTATGTACAAAGAAGAAGGAAACCATGGTTGAAAAGCATAATCAATGAAATTATGCAATGATTTCACAGTTTAAGTATGGATTTTATGTTTGAGGACCAAAGTTTATCTTAGAGATTTTGGAATGCTAATTTAGAGCAATTGGGATGTTTTCAAACCAATTCACAATGCAATCATACCTCAATAACCTTTAGAATCTTAATCTTCTTTTAGGTAGCTAGCAGTTAGCAGAAATGAGGATTCCATTAAATGATTTTTGGTCATAATTTGGTAATCAAACTGTAATGAGCAAATGGAAGAACACATAAAATGTTGACGTTATATTAGTGCTTGGACACTTAGTGAAATAAAGTTTGTTTTAGCTTTATATTTGCTCAAACCATATTAGTGTAGCATGGTCCATCTTGTTAGCTTTGTCGTTACTCAACAGTAAACACATTAAATGATCAAAATCATCAAAGTCCATTTATTTTAGCTAGAATTTCTGTCCCTACATGCTAGACCTTTACCTCTCCAAATCCATTTTGTAGAAAAATCTTCTACATTTTAAGTCGGAATAGGAATGCTGAATGAAGTGGCACCATGGATGGAATATTTTGGTTAGAGAATCAGGAGACTGGAGATAATGATCGGCAGCTTTAATATAGCTCCAAACAAAAAACATGGTCCATAACAGGCGGAGATGCATAATTGCATGTGAAGCACATGTTACATGCTCGGCTCATGAAGCATATGAGTATGGTCTGTAAAAAGGAACAAACATAAAAGTGCTTATGAGCCAGAATTAGGATTTTCACTAAACATCTCAGCAAACAGCTACAGAAATAAACAAACAATTAACCAAAATCCCAGCAAAACTCATACAAACACTGCTAGATCAGTAGCAATAATACAAGCCATGCAGCTTCAAATACAGTAACTCTAGGCAGCAGTATTACCTGAATTACTATTAGCAACCAATGCTAACTGCACTAACAATCACAGCAGCTTACCAGAGCAGCAAGAAACACATGGTGCAAATTACAGATTCACACTATAATGATATTAATACAGAACAGGTAAAGAGTAAACTAATATGTAAAATGCACTTACTTTATTTATTCATACACAAATATCCACCAAGATGAAAAAAGACTCTACACATGTGTCACACTGATAGCGGTCCAGGTTTCATTCTAGCATGGCAGGCTCATAGCAGGGGGGGGGTTCCTTTGTCCCATCGTGCCTCAAATCAAGGGAAGTTCTCTCCAAACCACAAGGATTCCTGAAACTTAAAGGGGTGTTGCAAATTGTCTGTTTTACAGCAGTTCAGTTCTGAAATGTCAACCACCATGACTGGCTTTCAGTTCCTTCAGGTCTCTCGTGCCTGGTTTTCATGTTGGTGATCTTGGTTTCCATGTTGGCTCTCCAATGTGATCCCTCACAGAAGAGGCATGGTTTTGTATTTCCTGGTCTTTTGTGTCTCCAGTGGGGGGCTAATCAAAGCACATCTCCGGCGGAGATGTCCTGTGGAGTTTCCTGAGCTGGGGGATTTGCAAAGCAAATTCTAGGGCAGCACTGAGCAATCTGTACCTTTTGATGAAATGTGGACATTGGTTTTCTATGTCCCAAATTTACCATCATGGTTTTATGGCAAATAGCATGGAGTAGTTGGTTGCAGGATGGAGCCAGCAGAACATCATCTGTAAAAGAAGGGAAAAAACTAGCTAGTTCCCAAACCAGACCCCTTTTGGCTACACCCAGAAATCCTTTCCATAAATGTTATAAAAAGGACCAGTAACAGAGTGAAGTCTGGGAAGAGTTCTGACTTAATGCTGTTGATGCAGACTAAACTTTTGCTCCACTTGTACAGGGATAGGATGGCCACTAGTAAAGGGCCCCTGACTCCATACACTTGGAGCACCTCCCACTGGGCACTACAAGGGACACGGTCCACAAAAAAGTTTTGTGCTAGATAGACACATTTCCATGAACCAGGCTCACCTCTCCAGCACATTGGCATAGGCTTTCCCGGGGAGGCTGAGAAATTTGACCTAGCAAATTTTTTGGTGATGAACAAGTCAAGATAACAGAATACCTTTTCCTCTTCTGCTATGGAAAGTGTCAATCAGGATAAGGAGATCTTCAAAGTATTCCTTCCACCATTCCACAATGTCCGCCTAAAAACAGTGTTGGCAAAGAACTGCTTCCCCCTCCAGAGGTGCCAGATGGTTATCCAGAATCACTTTGGGCCAACCGATGGCCATGAATGGTCATCAGTTGGCTCATGCCTTAGTTTTTTCCTCTGAGACCGCTTAAGCAGCAGCTTGGTTGGTTCCATGATTTTGTTTCTCACTTCCAGTGTTCCCAGGTTTGGGGATACCATCCACCATGCACAGCAGACCTTACAACCACAGCTACAGGTGGCCAGATTGGGGCAGATAATATACCATATTCAAACTCCATGTACCCATCCTTTCCTGAAATATAAAGAGAAGCTCTTTGTGAGGTGTCATTTTTAACACATTTATTACTGACCATAATAGATAATTTTTTAATGCCTAATAATTATTTATAAACTACATCTAAACCACTTACAAAAAGTGAACAAATAACTTATTAAAGTATTACTAACATCACTGGGCTTCTTCCCTAACCCTAATCTGACTGATTTATATTGCCCTGCCATGTTGGTTTAGCCTTAATGCTAACAACAGTGGACTTAAGAGCTGAACCTATTTTAATTCTGTTTTGCCATGTCATATTGGAATTAGCCTTACCAAAAAAGTATGCTTAATATCTTAATAAACGATCTATAAAACTATAAATGTATGATTTTATAAATGTAGATTTATGAATGTAAACGATTTTATAAATTGTTTACATACAGTTTTACATGCACTTTATAAATCATTATCAACCATTATTAAACAATCTGTTAATCACTAATAAATGATGTCTTTACCATTCATAAATTATGGTTATGATGTTTTATGTAAAGTGTAACCGTGTCTACTAAAGTGTATGAACAGATAATACGAATGTACTCTTTGAAAACTCACATAATCTTTGCTTAATCTTAAACATCTGGCGCATAAACCTTACTTGATTGAAACATAAAAGCCATGGGGGATAAGAAGAAAAATATATATTTGTATATTTTTTTGTTAAATCTCCTATCAAGAATGATTATTAATTTTCTCTCCTTCATGTACTTTTGCCTTGTAATGATTTTTACATGAACTTTATAAATATAAATCTACAACCTAATAGTCTGTATCTTCTTAGATTTTGAAATAAGTGGAGGATGGGCAAGAAGGTAGTTTCACAAGGAATCTATTATAAATGTTATAGATTCGTTATACTCATTCCTTAATATGATTATTAGATATGGCGCTGTATGACCAATCATTTTGCTTAGATATGCCACACCCTAAAAATTTTGGTTCTTGCTCTGTAGCATTAATAATCTGTTAATTAGCTTGCCTGTAGTTGGTTTATCTGGATAGAAGTGCAGAGGGGGAAAACACCTGGTTACATATGCTGCTGGGACTGGTGGCAAAGCTAAAGCATGGCAGCTGCAGATAACAAGACAGGCTGGTAAAACAGATTGGGTTCATGTTTGGGAACAAGGAAAGCACATCAACAACTGATCTGGAGTAAACAAGTGAATAACCTTCCAGCTGAACTGAGTCTTCCACTAACAGTTACTTTGACTGTAGTGAAGACTGTTTTCCTTTTTCACCTGACATTTTTTGAAACCTGAACTTTGACATTTTTGTTGCTTGCGCTAAACCCAAAAGAGGATTACACTACCTGAACCATTTGCCACATGTTGTCACATTTATAAATAATACATAGGTATTTTTTTTTGTTTTGGAATAAAATATAACACGTGGAAAAGATTTGATTGAGTCCTATTTACTGTGTTGCCCAAAAAAATCTAGTACAACCAGCTGCTTTAAGTGATCACTTACCTGTTAAATAAAGACCCACTGTCTCTACTTTAAGTTAAGTAGAAATCCATCTACTCTATAAAATTATCTGAGGTTTAGTTTACATTAGTGAATAAACAGCATAATGAAGACCATTATCATTATCACCTAAATCCGCATTAGAAATTTAAATATTCATATGTCTGTGGTTTAAACATGGAAAAAGCGTATAACAAGTATGAGTACATTTGCAAGACACCGCACATTATTCCAAACAATATCTTCCTGAAAACCTCCTTCCCAAGATATCAGCTGCAGCAGTGGGTGGGAGTAACCCCTGATTGGCTGCACCTTGCTGTTCAATGTTAAAGATCAGGTTTCTGTCAGTGCTAGTGCACCATGCTGAGAGGAAGCTTGGCTTGGTTTGAGCATCCTTCTGAGCATCACGCAGGTCTGCCATCGAATACCACCTTGTGTTTTGGATCCTGAGAGTAGTGCCCCGGCATCTGCCCTCTTTCATGTCTGTTTGTCAGTAGCTGTCGATAAATGCCACACTCACTCTGCTTTAAAGAGAAGGGGAAGAAAAGGCTGAGACAAGATGCCTCCTGGCCTTTAACACTGCATAGGCTTCATTAAGTAAACCTGTGAAATATGTTTAATAGGTTGACATCACCTCTGGGCCTCCATAACCCAGCCCTCATGGGACCCCTCTCACCACTTCCCTTTTCTTAACTTTTCTTTTTCTTTGATTTCCTGTTTTTCCTCAGTTTATTTTTTACTAATAGTGTGGTTTTACAACAATTCTGCTGTCAACTAAATTTGTTTCCTCATTTTAATTTCAGTTCTACTTTCCTTATTTATTATGATCTGTTTGCATTTCTGTGTCTCTTCTGTTTTGCTGTTCCTCCTCCTCCCTGGTTGTATTTTTCTTTTTTTCCCTTCTCTCTCTATAATCTCTCCTCACTCTTTTTATACTTTTAAATCCTCTCTGTTACTTTTCCATCACCGGTGGCTGTCTTTTTCATTCTTCTTATATCTCCTCCTAAGTATTTCCTCCTTGTGTTTTAGTAGAGATGTTTGTTGCCGATCTAGCAGGGGGATTGTTCTATTTTCTATCCAGCTGACCTTGATGAAAACAGAGCAGCAGGCCGATATAAAGACAAGCCTGCCTCTGTCTGAACCCACCTGACATTAGTGAATAAAATATAGCTCAGGCTTCCTGTTGGGGATGGCTGCTGAAAGCAAGATTACCCCATCTTCTTTTATTTATTCTGATCCCCCTGCTTCAGATGCTGAACCCAAGAATGTCACGTTAATGTGCATATCGTCTGTTTGAACTGCCAACCACAGGTCAGCGACTCTAATAGAGAGGTCCTACGATCTCTCAGAGGAATTACAGCCAACATTTCCTTTAATACAGAGTAGGAATAAAGTCACAAAAACACATTTCCTAGTGTAAAGAGTATATGGCACCAGTATTCTGTCCTCCATGTTTGTTCTGTTATTGTTTTTGTTTCGCGTTGTCAGTACAGAGTGACATCATTGTCATACTAATTCCAATATGGGTCACTTGGCTGTTTAGACCACAATCAGATTTAAAAACATCCGACGTGTATCAGACTTAAAAAGGCATACAAAGGTGGCCCAGATCAGATTTAAAAAAGTTGAATTCCAAGTGACTTAGTCTGTTCACACAAGTATGAAAAAATCTTACCTGAGTCACTTCACGGCAAAACATTTATCAAACATTTATCTGCAGTGTGAATGTAGCCTAAGATAAACTGGGACTATTCATCTAAAAAAATTGTTAAGATACTTTAACAAAACCAAGGTTAAGTCATACCAAATAGCAAGCACATGGATACAAAGTAGTATATTCATGGGTTGGACATTGAAGAAGGATGAAACAAAATGGGACCATGGTTTTGTGAAGGGGAAACTTGACCCACAGGAAAAATTTTCTCTGAGTCTGTTGCATCGCAGGAGTTATGGTATGGTTATATGTTGCATCTGTTTTTTTCTAGCCTTTAAATAACTGTTTATGTATCGCAGATATTTTGTTCTTCTAGAGGAGGTGCAAACAGTGCTTGTGTGTGCTTAAGTGGAAGTGCATCTCTCTGGTACGTGTGTATGGGTCCTGACACTGCCTGGATGGTTATGGCTGCCCTTGGCTGTAGGCGGGCCTTGGGGGGAGCAGACCCTCTCCTAGTGGGGATAAAAGCAAGAGGCATCTGGCTCCAGCGGAGCTCCAAAAACTCAAAGTAGCCTAAGATCCCCTTCTCCTAGTTTAGCCAAACAAGCTGGACTAATCCCAACTATCAGGGGATGCTCTGTCAAAACAAGCAGCAGGGCCCTAAGGCAAGCCGATCCGCTGAGCGGTGAAGGGCTGTGGAGAGAGGGAGAAAGCGAAGGAGGCGCTCCCATTAGCATAATGCCTCTCGGTAGCGAGCTGGTGTGCTGGCCTGACAGCCTGAGCGCAGGGGCACAGTGTCTCACAAGGGGTTTGGGCTCAGACACGGGGCAGCCGGGGCAGCGGGGGCAGCAGTAAAGATGTGGGAGCGTTCTGGCTTAAATCAGCGAGGGGCCAGTCCAGCCTGCTGATGGCAGTTCCTCTTCTCTCTCTCTATTTTTCTGTGATTCCTTCTCCTCTGGCTTATTTATAGCAGCCTTCATCCTCCCAAAGCAGGGTGAGTCCTCTTCTCACTGAATATGTAGGCCTATGCCCTGGGCTCTCTGTCGTTCACCCAGTTCACCGGGTGCCTTGCTACCTCACAGAGCTATTCTGGTGCTTCTGGTTTGTGGCTACCTGCTGGAAAGGGGAAACAAGAAGCTGCTTGACACACAATACTCTATAAATCTCCAAGAGATTTATTTATCTATCTGAAAAGCTTAGACAGGTGTCTTTTGATATTCATAATGCAGGCAGCCTCGCTTATTCACATTACGGGGCCATTTAATTTTCAATATGCAGAAGGGCTAAATGAAACAAATGAGATAGTTGCATGTGTTATTAGCCTTAATGGGAATATAATAGGGTTAGCTCAGGCCATGTAATAATGAGTATCAATATCAGTAGCCAGGGATATTATTAAAGCTTTATATCATCTCTCTGACACTCCATTTAAGAGGCCACTGACAGTCAGGAAAGGGGGTACCAAAATTCAGAGAAGATGCGATTATAGTTATCCTAAGTAATAAACAGATGTTCTGGCTTTTTGGTATATAATATTTTTTAAAGGAGTTTAGGATATATTTTCTTTTCTTTAATGTGACTTCTGCACAAATTGTCCCATGAACAGATATTTGCAGCTCCTCAGTAACCATACATTCAGTGTCTATGATTTCTGATAATCTGTCTCTGGCTGCAGCTTAACTGAGGCAGCCTTTTAAAAAATAGGAAACCTTACCATATCTCAAGTCTATCATACCCCTACTAGGACTGTACTTGGGCTAGAACCAGATGATTACCATTTCAGGCTCTGTCATTCATAAGGAGGCAGATTCTTGAGCTCAATTATCTTTGAAAACCCTCCCATGCAGACTGGATATGATCAATGAGGCCGATGCCAACGTCGATATGCTCCAAGTCAAACTTATTGATTACTGCATGTGTATATACAGACGTTGTAAGCAGTATGTTGTCAGAGGAACAAGGGAGCGCAAGGCAAGTGGGGGGTGGGATGTTGGAGGAAGAACAAAATCTGGGGGCGTGGCTGCAGTATTGGGAGCCCCAGGTGTGCTGCATCAGGAGGAAGAGGTGACAGTTTGGTGAGGCCCAGTGTCCCCAAGGGAAAAGACCAGGATCTGCCTTGACTCCCAGTTTCCCAGCTCACAGCAGCAGGGTGACGCGCTGGCCCAGCAGCCCCTCCCACTGCTGAAACCACAATTAAAAGTCTGGCTCAGTTGCAGGCTAGAGCGCAATAAAACAAAGACCACAGTGACCCTCTCACCTTACACTCACAGATACACACACAGGCACACAAAAAAGCTGGAAATTATCCTTCCGATTATTCCCCTACATCTGAAAGATGAAACCTCCAGCTCAGATCAGGGTTTAAATTTTTTCCCATCCCGCGTAAGAGGATTTTTTTGTCTTACTTCTGTCTCATTTTTTATTTGTGTAATGTATGGGCTTTTTATCGATCCTCCTATCCCAACTTTGCCTAAGAATTCCACAATTTTAAGGTATTAAGGATTAAATCATTTAAAGCTGAAAATCAACAGATAACCCTACTACTGAATAAATGTCATATCTCCTTTTTTTGTGCCTATGTTCAAACTCAAGCAACAAATATGAAACAAACACCTTTTAGGTCTAGAAACTGTTTTTAAGTACCCGCTGCTTCATTTGTTTTTTAACATGTTTCTTAAGCAAATCAAGAAAAACAGACTTAGATTAACCTTTTTTAAGCCAGGTTATAGACACTTAGCTATTTCACAGACATAAAACTCACAGGGCAGTTCTACTTTTAAAGTACTATTATCTAAGTGAGAGTGATCAGGTTGCTTCTTAAGCTTTTTAATCACAACCAGGAATGATTCCTATTGATGTCTTTGGGCAACCATGTTAAAACTTAAAAACTTGCAGTGAGCAGCAACAGGTAGGATAAGGGCAGATATGTTTTACTCAATGATACAAACAGCTGACAAAATGTGTCAATCCAGACCTTTCTTTAGCTATTTCTCATTGAAATAGCTATTAACTGCTGAAATGGTATGAAAGAAAAACATACAGGCTAAAACATGTTTCAAACCTTAGTTTACCTTGATACCAGTAAACGGGTGTTTGTTTCACAAACCAATTCCCGATCCTTTTCTTATGCTAACCACATATCTTGTATTTTCAAACTGAACTAAGAATGTCGGCAGAACAGAATTATTTTTCTGATTCCCTGATTGTTTTCTTGTTGGGTATCAAACGCCTTTTAGTGCTTCAGAAAATATACTTCTGAATGATATTTGAGTGCTGTTTAGTGCAATTCACTGCTTCATTCTCTTGGTGTTTTTCCTTCCTGTTATTTGCACTTTACTGTTGGTTCATGCTTACTAGGGATGACAAATTTGAAGAAAATATATTTTGTCAAAATCTCCTGGTTTTGATGAAAAAAGATACAATTTCTGTTTTACTAAAAATGTATGAAAATATATGTCCATGAGATACATTTACAACAAATAATATCTTTAAGTATTTTACAAAGACAACAGATTCACTGTTAAATTAAACAACCCTGCTATAAAGAATTACATTTTAATTCGATTCCATGTTATTGAATTAACTAATGCATCTTAGTTTATAAAACCAATTGGCAAAATGTTTTAACCAAGGAAGCCCAGCTTATTAACTTATTGGAACAATTCCATTTTAATAGCAAAAGACCTCCAGCAGAATCTGACTTAGGGTAAATAGTAATCTGCAATGACCTACTGGGGGTTTCAGATGAACACAAAAAAGAGAAGCTTTGGCTGAGGAGTCCTTCCGATGGTGAACAAAACCATGTGTGCTGCAGGATGACTTTTTCTATTCACATGCATAGCCCAGTTAATCAAATGAAATGAAATGGTTATAAAATTTAATTAGCTCTTATTTCTTTTTTTCAAATTAATCTACTGATGGTGATTGAAAGCTTATATCCAGGTCCAACCGGGTCCTTTTCTGTCCCTTACTTGGGTCATTGTTGTAATTTCAAAAATAAAAGAAGTGTACCTAAGCAGCAGTGCTGAGCTGTAAGTAGAAATAATTACCTTTGTGTTTTATCCCCTCAGCCAAATGAACATAACCTCTAACACCTCGGTTCCACCATGAAGGAAAAGTAATTTCTGCTCTGCTCCAGTGTCCCCAAAGCAGCATCGTTGTCTCAATAATGATGAACGATTATTGCCCTCAGATTGCTTTATGATGTATGTACTCGTTAAAAGCAGAGTGGATTGATTCACTATTGTAGCCTTTCTGTTCATCATTTTGATTGTGAAAATAATAATGGCATGTTTATGTTACTAAAAGCAGAGCTATCCTTTCAGTCTGTGAAGCGCCCTAGAACACAATTTAATATATCATAATATTAAGGAAAACCGTGAAGGAAGTTGTGAAGTGATGTAACGAACAGATGTATGTAGCATTAATAAGAAAAGTAAAAAAATACATGGATTTTTTTGCCAGTTATATAGTTTTGCCACCCAAAAAATAAAATTATATTCACACCTAATATTTTACTCTCTAACTCCAACGAATATAATGTATTTAACCTGAATTTTAATGTGTGTAATGTATGCATATTGGGTTATATCGATGTGTGAGGTCATTGGAGAGGGAGAACGCCAAAGGCCAAAATAGAGAAAATACGGAATAGGAGGTGAATACAAATTAAAGGTGTGTGTGAGAATGTGTGCATGTGTGTGGCCATGTTTTTGTTACCCTATGGGGACAAGTTCCCAGAAATACGGTACATTTTGGGGACTTATAGGTACTTAAGGGACCCAACGACTGTCCCCATGATGAGAAGTTCTTTTCTTGGGGTGGGTTAGGTTTAGGATAAAGGTTTGAATTGAGTTTTGCTTAGCTTTAGAGTTGGGTTTAAGTTGGTAATGGTTAGTTAGGGTAAGAGCGAAGGTTAGGCCAAATAAACTAATGAAATATAAATGGACATATATACAAAGTCCTCAAAACGATAGTGTGACGTGTGTGTGTGTGTGTGTGTTTGTGTTTACTTGTATAGGAGTGAGGACCATTTTTTCCGATTTCATCATCACATTGAGGATCTGTTGTTGTAAAGTGGGGACATTTTGCTGGTCCGCAGAAGATATTTTACTAATGGTTAGGTTTAGGGCTAAGGTGCCAATTGAATTAGAGAAGAGTAGGGTGAGGTATACATTGGTAATGGTTATCTTTAGGGTAAGTTGTAGGATTAGAGGATAGAAAGGTTCAAAATGATTGAAAATCAATGGAAGTCAATGGGAGTCAACACATGGTCCTCACTACATTTGGAAAAACAAACCTGGATGTGTGTGTGTGTGTGTTTCTGTGTCTTTGTGTGAAATAATAGTGTGGATAGGCCAGTGTACTGAAGTCCACAGCCAGAAGTCTTCATGCAAATACTACCAGGAGAGAGAGGTTCGTTTCATAAATTAATCTCTTCACTTCCACCTCGTTTTTGCTGAAGGCAGTCTTCCTCCCCAGCTTGAGTTTTGCTTCTCTTGGCGTCAGGGAAATTAATTAGCTGTTTGTCATCCTGAGGTGAAGGTGGGAGATTAGGGAGACAAGTTAAGACTCAGTGGCAGATAGGCAGCATACTGAGTGTGGATAACTAGAAGTTTGGTTGATTGGTTAGTTGGTTGGTTAACTGCCTTAACCCCCGTGTGCAAACACACTAACGCACACACTCACCATTACACCACACAGCATCCAGCAGATCCATTTACACATCTGTCTGACCTCTGTGGTTCACCTAGAATAAGTTAGGTTGTGACTATGGATGACGGAAGGTAAGAGTTTCATTCCTTGATCATTAAAGATGGACAGGTGGTACTATGTTTCCTCAAGCCTTAGGAGATACAACCCTAACATTAGCCAAGGCTGCTTTCATGGCCTTAGGCTACAGGGGGGACGGAGATAGCAGGCAGAACGTATATCCTGACATGGGGTAGATTTAGCAAAGGTGTAAAGCTTCCAACCACAAAAACACAGACACATTACCTCTCTGTGTTTTTGATCTAAGTAACTTTCTTCTGGACAACCCCAAGGTGGTTGGGAGAAGTAGATTAAGTCGAAACACTGTCAATAGGTATGACAGGAACTTGGCAGCTCATCAGACCATGTGGCTTAACAAAGACCCCTGTAATGACCATTCAACATCATATTTTAATTTGAAGGTGCTAATTCACACCAGTGTTTTTTTACATGAGCAATTAATGCTCTATCAAATTGTAAGTTATTTATTTATAAATGAAATCTTGCTTTGATTAAAAGTAAAATCATGCATCTCCCCTTTCCTTATAAATAACTTAGCTAAATATGTTTCTGTTCCTAAACTCTGCTTGGTTTCTGTACATTATACCTCTGAACAATTGTGCAACTTAATATTCCAAATACATTGTGTTGGTTAGGGCAAGACTTTAAATCAGTATTTAAAATTGGAAAAAAACAACAAAAAATTTGGAAAAAAGTCCTGACATTTGTTTGTTGCTGTTTTTTCATCCAACTGAATTACACTTCACTTTAAGCTTGCCGATAGCTATAAAGTGATTACACGATAATAAATTATTTAAAAACTAATTCCATGGGCTGCAACATTTATTATGTTCAATTCAACAGAAAAACAAACATAAATATGACTAAATTTCAATATTTAGTCTCCTCTGGTAAGGGTCGTTCATCTGAAAAATTTAACTCAGGACAGTTTACACACACTACCATAGAAATTCTACAGATTCGGATTGTTTAATGATAAATTCCTACTGATGTTTTGCCCAAGCATTTTTCCGAGTGTTGCTGTCACTTTCCCTGGTGAATACCTGTGTCTTCTTTCTATTTATTTTGAAAAACTTGGCTTTATGTAGCTTTACTATAGTCTAACATTATCTATTATTAATGGCCGCTGTCACGCAATGCTGTTAAAATTTTTTTACCCTTTTTCTGACTGATGGAAATGCACGAGATCTATTCACCTGAAAAAAACTGAAAGAAACAAGAGCCGTGTTAAATCATAAAAACATGCCAAAACAAATGAGATGTGAAAGAGATTGATGAAGTAGAGAAACTTTATGCAGGATACAACTAGTGAGCACAACAAACCAACCTTTTTGGATGGACCGAAGTCATAGAGAGTCATCCAGGCCAGAGACAACACTGTCTAAGCAGCATGGGTAGAGGGGATTAAAAACCCTACTTACAAGGCATAAAGGCATCTATTAACAATGTCACAGCATATTTGTGTAAGTACTATATCCATACTGACTGACCAGGAAAAGGCCCATTTTATTTTGTACAAAAAAACATATCAGAAGAGTCTGTGTTTTAAGTTATAAGGACAGTTGATAGATAGTTATAACAACACTTGCTTTTGTCATAAGAAGGGCTGTGTCAGTTCTGCTCCTGGAGTTGATGCAGAGGGACAAGATAAAGTGTTAGGAGTGAGGAGGAAGATGAGTAGAAGAAGGGCTAGGATAAGTTGATGAAAAGCAATAAGGTTAAAATTAAGGGGAGTGAAGCAGAGGCCTTAAGAAAACTAAAGCGCCAGATAGAGGTTTGCTGTGTGACTGGATCAGCAACAGATCTTCTCATAGGTATATATTATCTGTATTGTCTCTTTAGATTTGAAGAATGTATAAATATATTCGACATTATCTCCTTCTCTTCTTTATATCGTCTGGCCATATATATATCTATATATATATCTATATATATATAGATATATATATAGATATATATATATATATACAAATCAATTATTCTCCAGCATGTTGGGCTTGGAGCTCATAAAACATACTATGGTGGCTTTGATAGACTGAATCAAACCGGGTTTAAAACCAAAAAGAATAGATTCCTCCTTCTGTATCAGTAATTTTATATGATAGAAGGTACAGCATTAACAGTTTTTAAGTTTGGATATCATGTGATCATCTCTAATTTAAAATCTTGAACAATCATACTCACCAAACCAAAACTGGAAAATTCTACACTGATCAGAGACTCCTAAACCACAGGTTGGGATTTATAAACTTTTTAGTGCTTTAGTAAAGCACACATAAAAGAACTGCCTGAATACAAAGATGGATAAAAAGCCAAGAAATATAAAACAGCATCAATTATATGATCTTTTTATTTGTTAAATATTTTTTATTACATTTGTGAGGACAACAATCCTCAAAATTTTAATGTGAATGTTTTAAATACTTTAGGGAAAATATATGAGGTGTGAATTTTTTCAAAAATATAATACATCATATTCATGAACTATATCCATCCAGAGCTTGATTTCCCATTACAAAGCTAATATATTTCTTGACTTGAATATAATTTCTATCTAAAATATCGTTCCTTCTAGATTACTGATTTTTTTAGTATTTCCTGCTGTTTCTCTTTGTGTTTCTATTTTTTTTAAAAAAAGCTCTAAAAGAAGATTTACATTTCATTAATCTATTTCTAGATTTAAAACTCTAAAAACAAAAGCAGCTATAAATCAGTTGTCCCCCTATTTTGACTGCATCACTTTAATATATTATTACATGGCAATACTGTGTGCATTTGTGCATTTATGGAAAGTTGCGCGTATCTGCAGTGTGTGTGTATTGTGCAGCCTTTTGCTGGCTTCAATCATTTAAACTTTAAGTGGACTGTATCTGGCCTTGCTTCTTTCTACTGACAGTGTATGTGTGCACATCTGCTGTTCAGAGTTTTCTGTGTTGCAGACCATTAGAAGATGGCATATAGGCTCTTTTGCGCTGTTTCGAAAATGCATCAATTGTGTGTGAATAAGATGTGTATTTATGGTAGTGTGTTTCTGTCTTTCTTGGAACATAAGTGGATGCACTCTCTCCATCATGTGTGTGTGTTGGGATGTGTGTGTAATGTCCTGTATGTGTTGTCTTTGTTGTGCGCCTCTAATCCCCAGGTCCCCGGGGCTCCAGGGAAACAGCTGAAGCAGGAGCAGCAGTGGCTTGTCAGCCTGGGGCTCCCGCTGCTCCTCTCCCTTTCACTGCTCCCCATATGGTCCTGCAGTGCAGGGTCCCTTGGGGCCTGTTAGCGCCACGCCACCCAGGCCTGTGCCCTGCCACCAGGCCCCTCTCGCCTCCTGTCTCACCTCAGCCATCACCCTTTCATCCCTTGTCTCCCTCCTTGCTTCCCCTCCTTCTCTTCTTTATATCGTCTGGCCATGTCTCTTGTGAACCCAGATCCTAGTTGTTTTCTTGTCTTCCATTACCTTGCTATTTTCTCCTTTGCCTAGTATATAATTGATGTCCCTTTTCTCCCTTGCCCTCACATGTGTCCTATTACTTCTAGCCCTGGCCTCTTTTTGCAATCTTGTGAAGTTGATAAGGGGATTTATGGCTCCCATTAGAAACATGAATTATCTCCTTTTTTCTCCAGTAGGAAGCGTTAGTTTTTTTGTAAAGCCCTGAAGTGGCAGCCAGTGGCGGAGCATGGCCCACTCCTGCTGTACAAAACTAACACATCAGGGGCTTGCCAGTGGCCCTGGAACAAACGTGGCCCCCAGTGACTGTAGCCGAGCCTCCTTGTCTCTTTAAAAAGTGATTTAAACTCTCCAGGTTCTCTGCAGACCTCACTGGCTGAAAGTATCGTAGTTTATCTACAACAGTGGAGCCTAGGGCATCTCTAAATCAGTTGTCAGTATCTCCTGGGGATTACCAGGGGTTTTATAAATGAACAGGGAGCGCCGTTTCACACAAGTTATCAAACAGATCGTAAAACATCATCTCTGGGATTTCAGTGTTTGGTTACTTGTGCTGGAGCTGCTTCCTATGATAATTCTGCTGGTTCTTTGTGTGTTTTCACAAGAAAAGGAGTGTAATGTTTTCTTTTTCATTTTTTAAATATATATCACCTCCCATCTATCTATTCATCTATTCATCTATCTATCTATCTATCTATCTATCTATCTATCTATCTATCTATCTATCTATCTATCTATCTATCTATCT
>JAUZNJ010006228.1:0-18313 GCA_034780135.1 Jordanella pulchra | reverse complement strand
CTTTCTTTCTTTCTTTCTTTCTTTCTTTCTTTCTTTCTTTCTTTCTTTCTTTCTTTCTTTCTTTCTTTCTTTCAAGTCAAACATTATTCAATTGTCTTTTTCTCACAATAGAACCTAGAGTCCCCACTGTCTGACAGCATTAATTTATCAAAAGAAGCTGAAGCAAAATGTATTGTCGTTTTTATGTAACGATACTTAACCCATTTAATTGGCATTTTATATTTGGAAAAAAATGATGCATTTCACAAATGAACTGCTGTTGTTTCTTAGTGCCTCATTTCTCACTAAGGCTGTTGTATAATCATGTTTCTGTTTGTGATGGTCATCTGCTTTTACCTTGAAAACCAGAGAGGCTTACATGAGCTGCTGTCAGAAATATTGGGTCACATTATTTTTTTCAGTCAAATTTTTTTTTTAGCAGTCAGACATAACAAGCAGGTCTAGTTCAACAAGACTGTGACAGCTCTGTCTCTGACCAGTAAACACGTAATTATCTTTCAGACAGACTTTGAACCTGATTTAAGGCAATGCCTCATATCAGGAAACACGTTTTACTCTAGCCCTGTCAGAGGCATAAAGTGCTTCACAGTAAAATAGAGCTGCTCATTGTAAATAAGTTCATCTTGTCAAAAAACTAATTCACCCAAAAGCAAGAAACTAATGAATATGCCAATAAGTATCATAACCATAGGACTTGAGATATTTTTTGTAAATTATTTACAAAAAAATAACCTGGATACGAAAATTCATACTCTATGTGTGACATTAAATAAGTAATAGCAGCTTATGCTGTCTTTCTCTGCTCTAGAGTCAAGGTTTGAAAGCCTGGTGTAGTTCGTACTAGTTGTTACACTAACTTTGTAGCAAGAAAAAGTCTCTACAATAAAATAGTAAAATAAGAAATAAAAACATCAACCTAGTTGGCTGAGAAAGCTTTCTTTTATTTTAATTTCGATAACAAAATTCTTACTTAATATATAAGACTATATTAAATATTGTCTTTCTTCACTTTATAATTAATTCTTTGGTCAAAGTCTCATTGTAAATCATAAAACAATAGCTTACACTAATTACTTAGCAGCTAAAAGGATAAAAGGTTATTTAAAATGAACGATCTTATTGTCTAGTGTGAGATCTAGTGACATTAACACTATTGTGTGACACAATTTTCATCCTGTGGAAGAGTTTCAGTGAAGTATTATCCAGCTGTTTATTTAATTTAAAACAGGATCTGTGAAGAAATGATGAGGCTCCTTCTTGTCTCCTCTCTAACCCAAACTGGGTCACATTGTTTGTTTAAAACCAAACAACATCCTTTCCAACAATAGTAACACATCTGAACTGACCTTAACAAGTAAAAAGTAATAATCAATTACTTTTCAGAGATATTCATCGCTAGTTTGTGCTTTTCAAGAAAAGCTGAACATTTCTCCCAGGATTCAAACTGGACTTGTAATTTTCTCAAGGATCAAAGTGTGGATCTGAGGAAAGTGTGATGGTCTCTTACATGAAATCGCTGCTTTGGATGATAAATTAACAGGAACACTAAACTGGAAATGTTTCATTGTTTTTGTTTTTACCAGATTCTCTATGACACTCCTAAAGCCAGGCGGGAGGTTGAGCTACACTGGCGAGTTTCAGGAGGCCCCCACATCGTGAGAATCCTTAGTCTGTATGAGAACATGCACCAGGGGAAGAAATGTCTTCTAATTGTGATGGAGTGGTGAGTGTTATCAACACGTTAACAAATTCAGACATGGGTAGCTCATCTAACCATTTGGGGCCAGACAAATAATAGCAACCTGGAAGATTTTACAGTAGAAACTGTCCTAATCCTCCCATTGCAGAAAATCTGCCCCATTAACTTGGTAGTTTTTACTAATTACCAAGTTAAAGACAACAAAGAAAGCTTTTTAAATTTGACCCTAGCACACAAAGGTGTTTGACTCCTATGTGTCCTCCAACCTTTATCGCCTGGATCCTGTTTACCATGGACCTATAATCTTCCCTGGACTGTTTTTGGTCTGCATTTTAATCGTTGTTTCTGTTAATGTAAGTCATGTCCTCTGTTGTGGACAGACTTGCCCTTCCTCCTACCCTAAAGCTTGCAGGAATGTTTATAATAGACACTCCTAAAAAACTGTTGTATAACTTACTGTGTGCAGAATCCCTCTAAACTACAAAGATGATGTAATAACAATTGTTGAATTGGTGTCATGGAGGAAGACTTTTGCCATCACTACATTTATAGCACCGGAGCTATGTAACCAGCGAACATGTCAGGATGACAACCCACAGTCATTATTTGTAGCAGTTGTTGCACCAAGCTCAGCAGAAGCTCTTTGTTATTTATTTCATTTTATTTATTTATCCTTTATTGAGACAGGAAGTGTCTCCTTTACAAGGCCAAGACAGGCATCAGTTCAGTTACAGTTAACCCTAACCGCCATGACAAACAGAAACATTAAAGTTTAACATAAATGGTTGTAAAATGTTACTTTGATCCAATAATTTACCTCCTCTGTCTCTGCAGATGAAAATAAATCAAAAGTTCCTCTTCTAAATTATATTAAAGAAATGACTACTATTGCCAATTCTTCTGCAAGGAAAATCACTATCAGCTGTTCTAAAAGGGGCTTGGAGTCGCTGAAGTCTTTAACTAATTTGAATATTTGCTCATGCTATTATCAATGTAGTGAGAGTGGTGTCAGTGTTACCATTCAGGCTCTTAAAACAAATTCATTTAGATTTTAACCAGTTGCTAAAACAGACAGTGAGCCGGTATACAGAGGGCAGAGCATGTGGAATATAATAACGAGATAGTTTTAAGGATTTTATTTGAATAAAGGTAACTTGTAAGATATCAAACATTAACATTGACATATCTTTACATCTATTCCTATTCCAGGAACTCTTTTTTGAATCTTTCCATATAAAGCAAATTAAATATATATCATGGTTTGCTTTTGCTCTCAAAAGTGAGCAGCTATACACACTAAATCATCAAAAACAATGTTTCGCTTTGTTCTAATTGCCGTGGAGAACCGTCCAATAGGTGCTCGCCAAGCATGTGTTCTCTGTCCCAGTTCTCATCTCTTTGTCCACCTTGTCTCAGCATGGAGGGAGGGGAGCTATTCAGCCGCATCCAGGCCAGAGGGGACCAGGCCTTCACCGAGAGAGGTGGGTCAAACGTTCTGCTCACTTCACGTCATGTAAGGTTTGCCTCAGTGTTTTACATCGAATGTCTTCCTCAGAGGTGTCGGAGATCATGCATGACATCGGCACGGCCATAGCGTACCTCCACCATGTGGACATTGCTCATAGAGATGTGAAGGTAGCGCAGCTGTCAGACTGACTTCTCCTCCCTCAGAACATGAGAGAGGATTTACTTTTGATTATGTTTTTATTTTCTTTTTTTACTATTTCAGCCTGAGAACCTGCTGTACACAACAAAAGACAGCAACGCTACGTTAAAGCTGACTGACTTTGGCTTCGCAAAAGAGACTAAAGTGCACAACTCCCTCCAAACCCCGTGTTACACCCCGTATTATGTTGGTGAGAACATTCACCACTACTGGAAGCTACTATTAATCCTTCTATGCCCAGTTGATGTCATCAACCATTATGTTGTTTTTCTTGCACATTATTGATTTGTTTTATGATGGCTTTTTTCCATGCAGCACCGGAAGTTCTGGGGCCAGAGAAATATGACAAGTCATGTGACATGTGGTCTCTGGGAGTCATCATGTACATCCTGTGAGTAACACAGATGTCTCCAACTCATTCAGCTTCATAGATATGCTTTATTATGTATGTGGAAGCAGTAAAAAAATGTTTTTCCTTTCCTGTTTTTTTCCTGTTTCTTTTATTCCTTTCATTTCAATTTTCCATCTAGTTTCACAATGTTTATTTTTGCTTTGGTTGTTTGTTTTTTTTTTATATTTTTCCTGTTTCCTAACTTCTTGATATTTTTATTTTATCTGTTCAATATTTTTCTCTTTATTTTATTGTATTTTACTGTTTTTTTGCTGTTATCTTAAATCAGTTTTTATTTATACCTATTTTTTGTCTCTTCGTGTATAAAGGGGGGAATTTCCTATTTTTAATTGTTTTATTTATTTTTTTATCTTTTCTTTTATTCTATTTTCTCCTCTCATCTATTGAAATTTTCTCTATGTTTTGCAGACTCTGTGGATTTCCTCCCTTCTACTCCAACACAGGTCAGGCCATCTCTCCAGGTATGAAACAGAGGATCAGACTGGGCCAGTATAAGTTTCCGAACCCTGAGTGGGCCGACGTTTCTGAGGAAGGTCAGAATTTTAATTGTGTTTCATATCATACAAATTCAACTATTGTATAAAGCTATTAAACATGTTTGGCTTCTTCAAAAGACATAAAAATCTAGAAGGAACATGACAGAAACACAAGCAGTCCTAGTTGATAAAGCATTTATTTTGGATCTCATGAACATAAACTGAAAGAGTTTTTTAGTCTGTCCAAAGCCTCAAAGATTTACCATCATTAAACCTCTACAGGTTTAGTCAAGGTTTTGTTTTAACTTTGGCTACTTATTATTACTATTTATGCATTGTTATCATCTGACAATGTTTTTTTTTCTTTTACTTTTGTTTGTTTTTACTAATTATTTGTCTTTTAACCACAAACAGGCTTAAATTGGAGGGGAACCAGACTTTTGCTCAGCTTATTGACAACGTTTCGACAACTATTCAGGCATCTTTGTCAATGTTTTTGGCTCCAGATCAAACTCTAGTTGGAGCACTGATGTATTTAGGCAGCTTGTAGGTAAATCCTCCTCCATGCATTCCAAGTTAGATGCAAATCAAATAGCCGCCGCTTGTTCTGGATTGTTGGAGCCTATTGTTGTGTATAGTGCATTATGATTTAAAAGGCCAATCACATTGGCCATGCACAACAATAGGCTGCTAATTGCCTTCCAATTGAAGGCTATCTGTGGTTGCCATGACCCAGATGAGTGAGAATTTACACAGGCATATTTGCCTATTACCATTCCAATATTTGCTTACCAAACCATGCTGGGTTTATCCATAGAAGTAAACATAAAAAATAAGCAATTTTAGATTAGCTCTGTTCCCTTGTGTTACCAGCACTCTGTTATTCGATCAATTAAATTCACAAGGAATGTCAGAGATAAGAAGCTGGAGATTTGCTGATTTAGAGGAAAGTGAAGTTAATTGAAAAAATAAACATATCTTGTAATTGGGTAGTTCTTTTGCACTGTACAGAAGCTCTCAAGACAGAATTTATACCTTGGGGGACACTTTTCCTGGATTTGAAAGAAAAAATAATCTTCAATAGGTACACTTGATTATGATTTGTTTGGTCGTTATTTTGCAGCCAAACAGCTGATTGTTCAGCTGCTGAAGACAGACCCCAGTGAGAGGATGACCATCAGTCAGTTTATGAACTATCCATGGATCAGTGTGAGTTGGTACTTTACAATCACTCTGTTCGTAAACCCCAGCGGTTTGCGTCTCTCTTTGTAATATTAATGCTTTGACGCAGCAGCAGTCGATGGTGGTTCCACAAACACCTTTGCACACCTCTCGGGTTTTGACAGAAGACATGGAGCTCTGGGATGATGTGAAGGTGATATTCAGTTCTATGTGCTGTTTTTTTTTTCTGTCGACAGAATGTTGCCACAAGGTGGCAGACATGTACCAAATTACATCTACAGCTCACACTGTTCCTGCAGGAGGGAATGACCAGCGCCCTGGCCACCATGCGCGTGGACTATGACCAGGTGAAGATCAAGGACTTGGACACCTCCAACAACCCTCTGCTAAACAAGAGACGCAACAGGCCGACACCTCGATCGTCAGGCAACACCGAGGGCACGGAGAGGGGAAGCAGCGAGGGAGGCGTGGTGTGAAACAGTCAAAGAGAGATGGCTTTTACCGAAGAGCTTGAGAAGAAATGGCTTCTGGATAAAACTGGTTTCAAAGGAAGCTCTAAGCAACACCCCATCGACATACAGTATCATACCCTATGTGTTATCTTTATATTTCATTTATCATTAGTTAAAAAAACACACATTTATATTTTAACAATTTTAGCTGTAATGCACTGAAATAAATTTTTTAAACACATTATTGGTGCACTTTTTACATAAACATAGATTTGCACACTCATTAAACATCTCTATTCATGAGGCTCTGTATAGGTGTTTAGTACTCAGAATTATAATGTTAGTTTTTTTAGAAGATTGTTTTCTTATTTAACAAATAACAAATCCAGATGGTGCAGTGATTGGATCTGGGTAGCTATAAACTTCTATAAAAAAAATAAAACTGCCTCGGCTCGTAGTGGCTGATTTATTTAACAGTATATTTAACATTAGGTTTTGTATATTAGGGGTGAAAAGATCTAATATTAATATCAGATATCGGTCCAATATTAACCCAAAACTAATATTGAATTAAATTGTCCTGCATCCTAAATGTATGATATTGTCTTAGTGATTGAAAACTCTGCTTCTGTTTAATATTTCTGTCACCCATTGGTTAATATAAAATGGCTCTCATACCTATTGTCGTAGATTATGGTTTAGTAATAGCACTTGATCAAGCCTTTTTCTAACATTCTACAGTCCAAAATAAGTAATAAAAGCATGTGTGATTCATGCCAATATCGCATCGGAACAATATCAGTATTGGTCAATTCTCATAGCTTCAATATTGGTATTGGAACAGAACTGAAAAAGTTGTATCGGCACATGCCTAGTGTACATATTTAATATGTTTGACATTAGATATTGATTTTTTTAAGCACTAGTTTAAGACTTAATCCCACTAGTATCGGCCCAAACTAGTTCCCTATTTTGCTGCATAGGTTCAAACAGGAGACATATCAGTTGGGCCATTCATAGAATGGAGGCATTTTGGAGGTTTTAGGTACAAGAATCCCTTGGAATGAAAAACATGTTGCTTGGGGGCAGGATCGCCCTGTTAGACCTGCTGCCTATTTGACCCAAGCTTGAAAAACAGCAAGAGATGGACGGACGGATGGACGGACGGATGTTTACATATTATCATTGACATCTATGGTGGTGGCTGTACTATGCTGTGGTAAGCATTATATAGCAGGATCAAGGAAGCTGCCTCGCCTTGTATGAATACTTAAGCAAAACGCTACAGAAGGAAATTGAGTAAATATGCAGATCTCATCCAAACTTGATTTGGGTCTAATAATTTAATCATCCTTTCACCAGGGAACATTTGTTAACATTGAAATAACAAATTAAAAATTCAACACCAATATCTAACAGTGGTAACAGAAACAATTGATATTTGTCAGAGCCAAATTAGAAATAACTGCGGCTGGGTATGGAAACAGTGTGTCTGAGGGAAACATACTGACATCTTTCATGGTTGCTGTCAGAGGGCGAGAACACGTAAACATATTTGCCTATTCAAAAAAGTGCTATATGCTCACACACTGTCGCACATTTGCATGAACGCACGTTACACAAGAACTTTGGACATTCAAACAAGGTGTGAAAGTCAGATAGGTCTCACATGGCCCATTTAGATCAGAAGAGAGGAAAGGTTTTAAGAAGCTGAGCTCAGTAAACGACCAAGTAATGGCGGAGGCTCTTTTTTTTCGGTCTCATGCATTGAGTGATCTGCTGACGTTCCGTGAGAAAGGCGTCCTCATCAGTCTGCTGGAGCCACACTGTAAGGTCAGTTCAGCTTTTTAGATTCTTTCAAGGGTCAAGTCAGATTAGTCAAATGTGGTGACATTAAACACTTAACTAAAACTAAATTAATGTGGCTAATTGTTGCTCCAATACAACCAATAATATGGGTATAAATACATTTAGTCCTAAACTTGGGGTGACTTTCATGTAATCATCTGCAGCTATCCGGAGGTCTGGAGGATAATTGGGTTTCCTTTCTTACATGTTCAAATGAAGGGGAAATGCACTTAAATAGACTTATAGTTATCTTTCACTTATTGCAGTACAACCTTGTTTTATCAATGCCCCACCGATCTTTAATATTGGCATACTACAGGGTTGTGTTCTCAGCCCTGCCTTTTTTATCTTCTTCACACATGACAGCTCGGCCATTCACAACACCAACATAACGAAGCTCGCCAATTAACGATGAAACTCATTACAGAGAAGAGGTCTAGAATAGTAGGAGGTCCAAGCAGATTGAACAAACTCCATATGCATCCATAGAGCTCCCGGTATTTACATTTCCTCTGACCTGTCCTGGACTGAAAACATCTACCTGGTGGAGAAGGGCCAACAGTTTTACAGGGCCACAGTGAAAATCATCCTGTATATCATCCTGACAGTGTGGAACAAGAGCTCCGTGGCACAGGAGAGGGAGAACTTATCACAGGTGGTGAAGACAGCACAGGAGATTGTGAGATGCCATCTGTTAGATATGAATCAAGAGTCTTCATTGTCATTATGGACCCATAATAAAATGTTCTAGGGAGACTTAGCTCAGAATGCACATAAATAGAGCAGAGAAAAAAAGAGATAGAAATTACACATGAAAAATGATCAGGCAAAGAAATAATAATTTTATTTATCCCTTGTCTACATATCCTAGTTTAGTTTTAACAGTGTATACTAAACTTGGATTCCATTAAAACTGCAATAAAGTTAGCCACTTCAAACTAAAGGTAACTATATTATTTTATTTTAAATGTAATTTTGGTAAATATAGAATTTCTCTAAGCTTCTACTTAAATTGGAGAAGACCAGGGAGCAATTTAGGCAGTTATTTGGTTATTTGCATAATTTAGCAAATATTTACTGACAGGCCTGTTATTAAAAGGTTAAAAAAACTTGAATTGTGACAGTTTGGACAAGACAAGGAGACATGTTTATTTTGTTACCACACAGTGAGTATCACAGTAAGAGATAAAATGGAGCAAGAAAAGAAAAGCTATATTCTTTCACCCAGAAATTGTGGAGAGTAATGTAAAATACACACAAGAGGGATTTCAATATACATTTAACTGTGATAACTTAAATGTTGGATTATGTATTTCAGCTGCTCAAAACTACTGTAGCCCAGATATTCCAGGCCAAAGATTCTGGAGATGAGAGCCGAAGTTGGCATCATTTGGACTGTGGTGTGGTGTGCCTCGTTGAGGACACATCTTTGCAGTCCTACTTCCTGCGTCTCTACTGTGTCCAAGTAAGTGGAACAAGAGAGCTAGTAACTCCACCCTCTAAAATCACGCTGAAACATGCAGTTTTTTTTTTTTTTTATAATTTAGAAAAGACACCGCCATTTTTGTTTGCTTTATGTGTACAAGCAGAGCTGCACGTATGGGACAGCTTCCTCTAATGTGCAGTTTCCTCTGCAAACAATGAGCTCTGTTCCAGTTGGTGCATCTGCACTGCTGCACGTATAACTCACTGTTTACAGCCACTTTCACTTCTTCTTTTGTCCCTCCCTTTATCACAGCGTGCAAAGTTATTGTGGGAGCAGGAACTGTACATTCCTTTCAAATACACTGCGAGTCGTGCTTACTTCCATACTTTCCCCGGAGAAGTAAGTCCTCCTTACTTAATAGCCTTGTTCTGTAGCCCCCATACCTTGTAAAAATCTTCACAGTTTGCCATATCTCAGACACAGCCACATATTTTCACTTATTTTTGTATTTTTGACATGACAATCAAAAACAAAGTAGTTAATCACTGTGATGCAGAAAAAAAGATAGTTGAAAAGTGTTAAAAACACTATTCAACTCCCTTATGTCACTAATCCATACAACCATCCTATTGTTACTGTACAATCACAGAGTTGTACACTTATTATTCAATCTAAATAAAGTAGCAATAATAATTATAATGAGGTCTGGTCTAAAGAGAGATTGAAGGACAGTGGTGTACATTTCTTAGTTGACCTTTCAAGGAAATAGGTCGCAATGTAATTTGATTTCTAGATATAAGATTAAAAACAGCTGAACACAGATCTCCTCACAAAACTTTCAGTACATTTGATAGTAAATTACTCAAATATTTTCTTTCTGTTTTACACTTATGCTCTCAACTTTGTTGCTTTGTTGATATTAGTATATCCTTTTAAATTCAAACTGCATATGTTGACGTTTTTTAGCTTTAATGTAAAACTGTACGAATGAGAAAAGAATGATTTTGCTCTACCTCTGCAGGCCCACCAGGTCGGTCTCAACTTTGCAGATGTAAATGAGGCAGAGGAGTTTCAGTTTGCAGTGGAGGAGGCTCAAGGTAAGAGTACTGAGAAGCAGCTGAATTATCTGTTATCTCAGATGAAATATGTTTTTACCCCTTTAAAAAATGTTTTTCAAAGAGGAAAAGGTTGTAATTGTTACTCTCCACATATCTGTTTCTATTTGCAGAAAAGCTGACAGCCATGATAAACAAGACAAACAATAAAGAGAAAAGTGTTTCATCAAGCAATCTACCTGTTTCAGGGTAAGAATGAAGTGGACCTTAATAGAAATGCTGAGACGTTAATTGAAAACGCAATTTACAGCCAGTTTGTGTTCTTTATAGGAAAATGGATGTTGGGAATTCGTATAAGGAGCCAATTTCCACCCCACATGTTTCAGCCTCTCATGGTTTGGTAAGCTCGCATACAGATGAAAATACAGATGAGACAAACCTAATTTTTGGTCAAATTGCCAATGTCTTTAGAAATAACATCTGTATACATCCTTTTATTTTTGCTGTAACCTACTTTAGTTCTCAGATCTGGATCCTGGGATGAGGAGGTTGTTGATGGAGGCAGGACTCAGTGAGGAAGACCTGAAACACAAAGACGTTGCTGAGGTTGTTGACTGCATCATCAACCACTTTGGAGGTGTAAAAGCTGTGCAAAGGGAGCTGAGGAAGAAAGGTTTTTTTAATTCCTCAAAAGGATTTTGTAGAAGCCAACACATCTTTTTTCACTTCCTATTTTTCTTTAGATGAAAACATTAGCGAATAAATAAATCAGATTCCTTTTCCTGAAATATTTTAAAGGCCCAGCGTCTCAGACCTTGCCGAGAGCTGCAGGGGCGTCCATCTCCATGGCTTTGCAGAAAGGTCCTTTACCACCAGCTCCTGTAACCCAGAACTATCAGCAGACACCAGAGAATATGACCAAGACCGATACAAGTCTGGATGCCCCTACTGCTGCTTCGGTACCAGGAAGAATGAGAAGAAGTGCGAGTTTTAAAGATGTAAGAAGAACATGGTTCTTTGTGTGGATTTGTATTTTTTAAAGTCAAGGATTAAACCAACTGTTTGTGTTGTTAGGTGGGCTTCACACCAGAACCACAAGGAAATGATCTCTTCTTGAATGCATTGAGAGAAGTTTTCAAACAGAAGCAGATGCTCCAGCAAACTGCAAGAGATCAACACGACTAAAACCTAGGAAAGAACAATAATAATATAGGAATCAACACTGGCACCACCCTGCCCCGCTGGTAATTGTGGCCTAGAACCGCCACTGTGTTTGTCGACCATTTCTCCAGCAGTTAAACAACTGTCTAACCCATCATATAAACCCTGAACTATATCCCACAGGCAAATACAAAAATCAACTTTTGCTAATTAAAATCTTGATAAAAAATGTAACTACTTTCGCATCAACAATGGTTTAGATGTTAAATGGTCTATACTATTATAGCACTTGTTTTGCTTCTCCGTTTTCAGATATTCAGTCACTCATTTGTAAAGATATTCACATGCTGACATATTTATCTTTGAAATAGATCAGAAACAAGACACTGTCCACATCTAGATTATCTAGGGATGTGTTTTTTTTAACATTTTATTTTAAAATAGCAAGTAAAGTAACTTTGCAGTGGAAGCCAATAAACAAACGATGTTGCAACAGTGTTTTGGAAATATATCTAAGCACAAAATAACGTTTTTAACAACTTGCACTCAAGTCAAGGGCTCTTCTGAGGTCATTCCTGGGTTTAAGGAGTGGATGGATGACTAAACAGACCAACTGTCAACAAAGCATGCGGGCATAAACCTAAACATATGCCAAACACACAACAACACCACAAATAGATTAGTAAAAGATTTAAAGCTAAAGTGGTCCAGGATACCAAGAAACTGATGGAGAAATTTCTAATCAACAGTTACACAAAAAGAAAAAACGTTTTTTTTTAAACATTATAATTAGTACAGTTAGAGAACATGGTTTTAAAGGGAGACAGAGAGAGAGAGAGAGAGAGAGAGAGAGAGTTGGTATCTCAGATATAACAGAATAACGGTGACTAAATGAAAAGGAAGAATACCCTAATTGTGGCACAAATTATCTTTGAAATGACAAAGAAGGACCTAAAAAAAAGAAAATGTATAAACATTTCCAAATTATTTTAGGACAACACAAAATACACAATATTTTTAAAGATGTAACATTTAAAAGATTGCATTGGTTACCTAATTAGCATTAAACAATCACACCCACACACAGCAAACTTCCGCATCATAGTTTTGTGTGTTTACATATCGTTGATTTGATGTCAGAATGGGTTTCAATTCGTTTTATTTATGTAGCTCCAACTCACAACATTTCAGGTTAAGGCAGTGTACAGGTCAACTTCCATTCAATCTTACATCTGTGTCAGCTAAAGGTTTTCTAAGAAAACCCAGCTGATTGCATAGAGTCACTAACTTTGCATGAGCATGTAGGAACATTAGTCATTTGCTTGCATAGTGTCTGACTTTGCAGCAATCCCCTTACACCTGAGGAGCGGAAGGAAAACTCTTTAAACAGAAAGAAACCTGCAGCAGAACAGCCTTGGCATAAGTGCCCTTCAACAACATAAGACTTAATCTTTCAATATTTTACAGACTCAGCCCATTCGACAATGGAGGGGTGGATATATAAGGTGCTTCCAGCTTTGAACTTCAGTTTGTAGCAAGTGATTAAATTGACTTTATCAAACTTATTTATTTTATAAGTCTGTTTTATTGTAGCTGCGTTCCCTTTTTAGATTGTAGAAAGGGGGGAATAAAGGAAAACAATAAAATCTGGGGTTATAAATAACTTCCATGCAGTATTATATTTGCCTCTGTGTTAATTCAGGTCTAGAAGCTGCTGTTTCGGCGGAATACTACATACAAACATACATAAATACAAACCTTGAGACAGTTTTGGAGCTGCATTAGTTAATTAGTCTAAAAGCTGCATATAATGTTGAGCAAGATGTCCTGCTGGACCAGTGATGGTGTGGGTCACGCACACACAAAAGCTCCATGCAGGTTTCCAAACATGTGCTCTCTGTTTAGATGGAGGTGCATGAGCACGCGCCCGTGTGCCATATACAACACGCTTAGCGCGCGCTCTCCCACTTCATTCATCGCTGCCTGCGCTCTGCTGTGAACATCTCCCACTGACTGCTCTGCAGCCTGACAGCAATAGGCTTTAAACCGAGACCATGAGGGGCTCCTGTCGCCCGAACAACCCGCGGGACAGGCCAGGTAGGCACCGAACCGGACCTCTGCTCTCACTTTCCTCCCTCTTGTTCGTTTTCTTGTCGTGAGGCTGTTGAGAGCGGATACTGTGTGCAGACAGAGCTACAGTACAGCTGGGTTAGCAGGCGGACGAAGTAAACAAGTCATTGTCACGTAGGCTTCGTTCAGAGCTGAGAGAAGGAGAGTCGGAGCAGGCTGCAACTTAAGGCCACAAAATTAGCTACAGATGATCGTTCTTTTATTTACATTGTGTAAAGAAAGATTGGTCATATGGAAGAGACTTTGTTGTTACTGGTGTCGTCTTATCAGCTGCTTAGCCTGGCTGCAGCTAGAGCAGTCTGTGAGCTGTTGACAGTCTGTAGAGGGAAATCTAGGAACTGGATATTGATTCCTTAAGGTAACCACATATGCATGTAGTTTATTACTCATGTAACACATTGCATGAGAGGGAAAGATTAGTTTAACACTTTGGTTATTGACTAGTTACTCTTATTTTTATAGATAGCAAAGCATATTTTCAAGAAAATAAACATAATTCTTCTCCAACAAATAAATATCCCCCTACTTCCAAACTATAAATAATAATGTTGATTGTTTTTAGATACATAACACTTGGAAACGGTAAACAACAATGCAACTGGAAAACATCAAGTGCATACCAGTTTTGAAAAGCAAATAAACAAATATTAATCTAAAAAAAGAAATCGGCTTTGATTTGTTTTATTTCCAAAGAGTATATGAAACAATATTTCTGTAGCAAATAACTGAAAAAATATCCTCAGCAAATAAAAATACTTCAAGATAAATGTATAAAAAAAGGAATACTTTACAGACGTATGTGGAAAAAGACACTCTGAAACAAAACAAAAAAACAACTCAAATTTCAGAAAATTAACATTTGAAAAAGGAGTAAGAAAATATTTAATTTCATTTACCCCTTAGAATAAATGTTTTACACTTCATGCACCTTAGTTACGTGATGCTTAGTTTATGCTTGGTTTTAAGTAATTATTATTTATAATAACTAATTTTTAATTCATTAAATTAAACTAAGATAATTACATATAATAGCTTAATTTGACCACTTGGATTAAAGGGGAGTTGGGTCAGTAATAAAGTGACAAACACTGTTCACACCTGTGCAGGTAACATGTAGGCTTGGACCGGACAGATGGAGAGGAGCTTTCCGTGATAATTTAAGGTTTGCAATCCGACTCAGCATGTGCTCCCATGTTGGTAGATTCACATTTAAGTCTTTACATCTCTCTATGAGGATGTTTGCATTATTTTAAATAAATAACCAACTCCTTTTAAACTGATGTTTGAGAACTCTGCACACACAGAATGGTCAGCGTTGCACATTCTAGGAAGGGCTTACTATGACCTATATAATCCGGAGTGTCAGTTATTATGACAAGGTTTTGTTATGTAATTTCATTAGTCATATATCCCAGAGGCCTATTTAGTCTAATATTGCGGTGCTGTCATTTTTATTAAGCAGGATGCAGACAGATACATCCAAGTGAGGTAACAGAGGTTTAGATGGTTGTCCTGGTAGACGTATGCATGGAGGATGAACAGAGCTGGAGAGGTGCTCCATTTTAAAACTACCTGAAAGGAGGGGCTGAACCTAAAAACATACTATAGGGCAACCTGCTAATTTATGTATTTTAAGATATTAAAACAGCTCCATTGTGACATACTTGGCTATTCCCTGTGGCTACTATACTGAAAAACTTAGCTTCGAGTCCTACAATAAGTGCCGTGGAAACGCTTGAGATGGTGCAGCAGACCTCTGTAGTAAATGTGCTATTACATGCACACTACATTAGCTGTATATAACATTAGATATGGACAAATTAGACAGGCTCATTTTACTCAGTGGTTGGCTTCCTTTGATGCACCATAGAAAGTCTTTGTTTTTATAATTATGTCTATATATTTATTTATTTATTTATTATTTTTTTATTTTATATTTATGTCTGTGACAGATTCTTGCTGTGGATCATCATCATCATGGTAGATCCTTGTTTTCCTTCTAAGCACAACTGGGATATTTCTCTTCACTCCTCCCTCCCTCTCTGTCTCTCTCTCTCTCTCCCTCTCTCTTTCTCTGTCAGCTTTATCTGGGGGAAAGTTCACCCGCTCACTCAGAATCACATTAACGGCTGCGAGTGGGCCTGTGTTGTGGCAGTGCAGTGAGCACAGTGAGCGTGTGACTATGGACTGCACTGACACAGCTGACGCTTTAGCATGTAGGACCATCAGACCCTGGGAAGGGCATAAAGGGCATGAAAGCTATATTGAGTGTGAGCTTTTAAAAGACATTCCATCCATTTTTTAAGGGTGGAGCTACTATACAGTGTTATTAATACATAGGGTTTAATATGGCGCCCCGTTTTAAACTCTTTGGGAAGATTGTCTCTGGTTAAGCATGAACCATTATTTCAGAAGGTCTTTGTTGGGTCAAACACTGGTGATGGACAAGATGGTTTCACTTTTTTGTTGCCATCAACAAGCTTCTAGTATAGTAATTCTGGCTTGATATTTAACCTATCATCATCCAGAAATGATAGGTTTAGATTTTGGAAATAGATTTATTTTATCAGGTTTAATTTAAATAAGGGTTAGCTTTGGGCTAATTGATCAATGCTAATGTTATTTATTCCAAACATTGTTGTGATGTTTGCTTGGGATGATTGTGCAACTGGAAAAGTCCAAATCCCTTAGGACAAGGGTCCCAAACACACATCATAGCTGGTTTTAAAGTGGATTAAAACAAGATAACCTTTAGGTTCTGGAAGAGCCCTGACCTGGACTGATGAATAAAATCTGGGTTAATGCCAGGAAACAAACCTGCTTTAACAAAGGTTTGGCAAATATCAACCAAAACTGATGCCAGAAGCTTGGTAGTAGCAACAGAGCATGAAACCATCTCATTTTACATCAGTATCTGCCCTCAAAAAGGCACCAAATAATAAGAAACCACAGGCCAGGGGCTTGTTATGGTCAAAGATCTGTCAGGGATTTCAGCAAAACACTAATCAATACCTAACAAAAATGCTGGTGAGGGTCCAAGAATACGTTTGGGCCTTTGTAGGTTTAAGAAAGAAAGCAGAATATAATCCAACTTGTGTACCTAACTATTTTTTACATTTTCATTAATCAATGAATCTAAAAAGAAATACTTTTATCAAGTTAACATTCCTCAATTAAAAAATGTAATAAACGTAAAAAAAACATTAATAGCACATTTTAAATTAGTCATTAATGGCAAATGTATAAAAAAAAAACAAATTCAACGCTTATAACACTGTAATTTTACTTAATAAGGTGTTTATATTAGCGGTGTAAAAATACATAGATCCACGTGGTCATCTGTAACATAGGTCTTTAGTTTGAAATCCACAGGCACAAGACTAAAGTCAGCAGGTATTATCATTTTTATAATCAGAGGAATATTGTTTTTTATTTGAATGGAGAAAAGTGATTAACAGATTTTTAACAGGATATAAAACCATGTGAAGCTAAAACTAGAGAAGTTCTTGATAGAGCATATTTAGTGACAAAGAAGATTGAAAATTTTAAATGGAAAACGTTTATATTTATGTACAGTTTGGGCTTATTTACTTACTGCTCTTAGGTTACTCTTTCAGAAAATGGCAAGTTTTAGAGTCTGCATACTCCAATTAATGATTTCATTGGGTTACCAAATTGGTTGACGATTGTTTCAATAGTAAATTAATCATTGATTATGCTATTTTACCTATAATGAAGATTCTCTCCAAATACTATTGACTTTAAAAACAAACATTAAAGCCCAGATATAGAATAATTACACTACTCATGATGACTGGATGTAAACTTCTTGACCCCGTATTTGCAGCTTTGTTGCCTAGAACGTCATTTCTTTCATCCCTACAGGTTTAGCACAAAAACTGCCACACAAGTACTTCGTCTCCCAAAAGACAACTTTGATATCTGTCAAATAAGAGGATTCTTTCTGTTAAATAAATGTTAGAAAAAAGAAAGTACAGGTCTTGAATCTTGGCCTCTTGCTTCCCAGTAGCTTCTGGGGGAAAACACTCCCCACATTGTTTAAATCAGCAGTTATCTGTTTACTTTTCTTGTGATGCAATCAATCAAGCTGCCCATTTAATCAGCCTGTAACTGTTAGCATGGCCACAGAACCCACATGACAAACTCCCTGTTTGAATGCTGCTGCTTACATGTAGCTAAAAAAGATTCACATTTATATGCAAACTTAAGATTTACCCGGGATCAGTGTCCAGAGGGGTATTTCATAAAACTTGCCAAGGAAAGCTAGACTTGGACGCCCTAAACTAAATCAACTTAGTTAGAACGTTTTAGGACGCGACCACTGGGTTTCATCAAAGGGACGCCTCGCTTGCTTAATGCCACAAATTCAAGACAGGTTCTTTTAATCTGGGTTTAGCAGACGATCACAGAGTTCATTAAGGAACGTAAACACACATTGTATTTCATTGGTAGAAAGTGATCAGAAATTTAATAAATGTAATTGAACATAAATGGGATGTATTATTGCCATCAATGAACCAGGGAAGGGGGATGGCAGGCCATCGCTGAAAGACTCAAAATATTTCAGTTTTTATCAAACACATAAAGGAGGTGGAAAAACGGGAGAAATATGTTTACTGTCATGATGCGGTTGTTTGGTGGGTGGTGAGGCAGAGGCAGGACCAGGTTGTAGTGAAAATCAAGTGGTTTTATTAACACAGAGTCCAGGACAGAGTTACAGGGGATGTGTCCTCAGAACAGGCAGCACGGCAAACTGGATCCACATTAACACCGGTAGCACTGAAC